>AGDA01038585.1:0-11426 GCA_000281935.1 Mengenilla moldrzyki | reverse complement strand
TTTAAAAATTACCTCTCAGTCTTTTATACACCGTATACATGACTTCTAACCGACTTTAATCTAATCGACGTATTTTACTAGTCACCGGTTAATTCTGATGACTCATCTAGTATTTGTTTTTTAAACAAGTGATATCGGATCGATATCTTTATACTAAACAAAAGTTTAAATGTAGTGTCCACTACCGAATAACAAAAGAACTTGATGTATACTGTTTGTATTCGAAATTTAAATAGAAACTTGGCTCCCATTAAATTTATAATTTTTTTTTATCCGTCGAGTTTTCAGTTGCTAAGAAAATACAATTATTCCTCTATTGCTATTTAATAGTTTACTTAAAGCAAGTGCCCTAATACAAATATGCACAAAATTATTGTTTACAGAATAGTATTTTAATCTATGCTTCCAAATGAAATAGTAATTACTTGGGGCATATATCCAACTCGTGGTCCTGGTACACCACTATGCTTCGTACCAGGTTGGCCACCTAAGACCCAAATTTCGCCCGAATTTAAAGTCTTTCTGCCCACAATGCAACTTAATAACGTACTCTTACCACAGCCACTGGCGCCCAATAAACCATAGCTATCAAAAATAACATAATTTACATATCTGTAATTGAAAGCTGTCCGAAAATAAGTAACCATTTTAATTTATTAAAAAGCTATGTTCATCAAATAATTTTTATAAACAAATTATTTTAATTGTTATATTATTTGTTCAATAATATTAAAATTAAATAATTTAATCATAAAAAGTATGCAATAAACCTCTCTTTAATCATTGGTTCAGCTATATGAATTGAAAGTGAATATGTCTAAAACATATTTATTCAAGTATTTTAAAGCTTATACGATTCTTTATAAAATCGGCCTTAGTAAATCTTATGTTGGATATATAAATCAACAAAAATTTTCAAAAACTTTTTTTGAATTAAATATTACTTTGGGGTCAAATAGAAAAAAGCATCCGCCTTTTTCGTTGTTTACCGTTTTTAAAATGAAATTATTTCTATCATTTTATGACGCTCTAATCAAAATATTTAATTTTTAATCTTCACTTATTGATGTGCTTTATAAAATTTTTTTTCAATCCTCAACGAATAAATTCCACTGACTTACGGCAAGAGGTGATATTTTAAAAACTCTGTTAGATTTGGTCCAAATTACACTAGGGAACAAATTTCAATTTTTTTATTCTTCAAAATTCAAATGTATAAAATATGTAGGTATTCAATTAGTGATAGAAGAACACAAAGGTTGCCTCTGGTTTACTACTCGCATTTTCTTGGAAGGAGTAAAAAACTGTTTTTCAAATTTGAAATTATTTACCTTGAAAGCTAAAAGTTCTCATGAGTTAAAATTATATAAATCTAAAAAGTGTGATTAATTATCATGCAAAAGGAGCTTAGCCAAAATCATTAAAGTTTCTGTCCCACATGGAAATGTCAAATTTTTCGGTCAATTGAACTACTCATGAGACCGCATAATATTCAACATAAAATAACTCTATAAAGTAATGGGAAGGTACTTAAAATTAGGTCCAAATTTCGAAATTAGTGTGACAAATAAGCATTTATAGCAACGTAAACGTTCGCTTTGGAGTTATAATACGTGTATTTTTTAATAGTCTATTCAACTGGGTATTAAGTGGTATTATTCAACATTCCATAATATCTTTTGCACTGTCTAAAATAGGGTCCAAAGTAAAAAATGCCATTTTCGTAGAGTAAATTTTTGCGTTAAATAGAAAGAGGGCTACTTGCTAGGTTAATAAATTTCGGTTGTATAGATAAATAATTTAATGAGCTTTTCGGCAACACGAAAGATATTTTGGCGAAATTGATCTCTTATCAAATAAGAGATGTTAAATAAGGCAAAAAAATGAAATTCCAAGAACTTTATTAAAAAAATTGCATAGTTTATTCAGTCCAGTTGAATCCGGTTTTGTTTCTCAATAGTAGTACTGTTAGATTATCTTATCTTATTTTGGTTCTATTTTTCGTATTGTTTGGCGTGGCACTTATTGTTATAAAACCATCTACAGATGACCGTATAAATGATCCTATAGCGGGATACTGTCTATACAAAAGTTACATATAGAAAAACGATTTTTTGACGAAAATTATCTTAAAAGTTGTTGAAAAAACAATTTAAATAGAACTTTAAAACAAATGTGGCTGTATGGGGTAATAAGAAATAAGAATAGAATTCAAGAAAATTGAATTAATAAAATATAATTTTAAAGGACAATAAACGAAATTAAAAACGTTTAAGCTCAATTTACACTTTTCGGACAACTTTAACGATTTGCATATTATTAAAGCTTACATTGCGCCTTTAGGTACATTCATTGATAAATTATTTAACACTTGAATTGAACCCGACCCTGTGATAGACTTATAATATTTGTAGGCATTACGAACACAAACGGCTAAGTCGTTGTTCTCGTTCATATTGTAACTGTAAATAGAAAAATATCAATATCGTACATTAGCAAAACCTAAATAGTTCTTTTTAGTTAACTTAAAAACTAAATAATTTATTTTCAAATTTTTTAAACGTTTTAAATTCATGCAAATAACTTTTATAAAAGTTTACTTTTACCAAAAATTCTACCTATAAGAAACAATCTTGAGGTGTCCGATTAAAGTTTTTTTTCAATGCGCCCTTGTTCTGTAATATTAAACGTTATATGTTATTAGTACTTCGGTACGTTAGGGGTTGAGTTGAAAGAGTTAAAAACGAACACTGTCAAAACATTTGGTTATTAGACTAGAATATTCCTTAGTAATACAGCTCATTGGCTTTTTATATTCTTAACAACTAGATGAATCAATTGAACGACTGCATGTGTTTAATAGAATCAAACACCGGTTTGATTGCGTTTCTGTGTTAATCTCTAGGATTCCAAAGGATAGCATTGCAATAAAAATATAAATTACTTTCTTTCCTTTCATTATAAATTTTGCATAAAGGTCCTTCTTTAAAGAAACCAATAGTGTGCAGACTTTCTTAGACTTCCAATGTCGAATCCTGCCAACCATATGTGAGGATAAAGTAAAGGTAATATCACAGTGAGAAATCACTGTGAAAAAATCGCTATCATTTCACAATGATATCACAAAAAGTTTAGTATGTGATTGACTCTCAAAGAATTATCACATTGTGTTATCACTGCGAAAAAAATTGGTTGACAGGGGATTAAAAGATTACACTGAGAAAAAATTTACTAATTTCTAGTAAAAAAATTACTTGTGTACACGAGAAGTAATTTTTTTTACTTAAATTTAGTAAACTAAACTTTAATGAATAGTTTACTAAAATTAAGTAAATTTTTTATTTATATTTACTTAAAAATAGTAAACATATTTAACTATTATTAGTAAACTTTTGTTACTTAATTCTATTAAAATATAGTAACACATTTTTACTAGAATTTTTTTACTTGAATTAAGTGGACAAGATACTTTAATTTTTACTTAAAAGGAAACTATTCACAGTTTCTAATTCAAATTTTTTTAATGTATGCGTTTTTTGCTATTTACAGCCAAATGACTTTAGTTATATTAGTTTTATACAAATTTTAAAAAATGGTAAAAAAAATTAATTTACGTCTTATGTTTATTTTAATTTAATGACTTTGAGTAGGGTAAATGGCGGTTTGACATATTCTTTTGAAAGTATGGTACTTTTTACGCTATAAATAGTAGAAGTTACTTTTCAAACTTTTTTTCTATATTTTAGATTTAATTTAAGTGATTCAAGTAAGTTTTCTAAAGATATTTTATGTGGCAGTTATAGTTTTTGTACTATCGCAGGCTCAACTAATAATTTTTACTCTTATTTTCTTATAATATTATCTCTCCTTATTTATATTTCTTTCTGAATTGCAATAATAGCGTTTAAATAAGAATTCTCTAACGCTTTTTTGCCATGTGTAAACAGCCGCATTTTCCGCAATCATAAATCCGTATTCTACTGGTTATTTTTCATTTTAATTTACACTTTGTATAAAGAAAGTTTAACAGCCTCTGTATGATGAAATAATTCACCATTTTCAAGGACAAACGTTTTATTCAAATTTAGTAAACTATTTATGTAAGTGTAGTAAATAGTAAAAAAAGTTTAGTAAAAAGAAATAATAAAAAAAAGTTACTGAAATAAAAATTAGTTTTTACTATATTCAATTAAAAAGTTTAATTGAAACTAGTAAAAAGAAAACTAGTAAAACTTTTTTAAATAATCATTTTTTTCAGTGTAGTTAAAGCTATTAGAATTTATTGAAAATCGTTTGTAATCTAAAATTGCACATTATAAAACCTACAACATATATATATATATATATATTGCAAAAAATTTATTTTACTGAAAGAATGTTTTAGTAAATTTCGTGAATAAAATACAGATAAGATTATTTAAGGTTTAAATAAATATACTAAGAACTTTGAAGCACAGAATGTTGGATGTACCACCGTAGCGTGACAAAAAAAGCAAAACATCTTAAGGATACATTTTTAAATTGGCTTTTAAATAATATTCAATTTAAAAAAATTAGTTAAAGCTTTTTATAGCTTCATATAATTTACACAAAATTTACTACGATCAGTTTGATAAATTGCATGGTTTTCAGTGCATAACAATTTAAACATTTTGACAGTGTTCGCTTTTAGCCCATATAAATGAACTTTTAACGCATCAAGACACAAATAACATGCGTTTTTAACAATATGAAACAATCAGCATTTTAAAGGAATCAAATTTTAAAAAAAGTTTAATTTATACTTTTGCTTATTGATGTCAATATGGTATTCAGATTTTATTTAAATTCATATTTGAAGATGAAATTTCTAAATTTCTCTCCCTCTCTTTTGAAATGAAAACTTATATACTTTACATATATGCAAAAAAATCTATGATAATACGGCTAACTAAAATGCTTTAGCCGGCTATATTTTAGTCATAAAAAATGTATCATTAGTTAGTTCAATTTAAAATTTAAATGTTGAAATCGAGAAAAAATTAGTTGCATTTTATTTTTATAACAAATTAATATTTTTTGCTGTACCAATTAAAAATAATTTAATAAATGATTTCTGTTATTATTAATTTTCTTCTTATTTCAAAAAAACAAACTGTGCAATCAAAGAAATTAATAGAGCCCAAAATAAAGAAAAAATGGAAGCTGTTACTAATTTTATTGAGTATACTTTCAAAATTATTTTTTACAGTTACTGAATTTGATTGTTGAGTTGTTGAAAGTCGAAGTTAGTAACTAATGTAATACATTTATGACAAATGTTTATTTTGTACACACAATTATGATATTTTTCAACACTGATTGCCATCCATAATATGATTATGATTATTGCCACTTTTAAGTTTCCACATTGGTCATATTTTCGATGAATGATTATTGTTTGTCTCGTGATTTTTCTCAAATTCTTAAAAATTTTGACTTTGGAACCAATACCACTATTTGCTTTCAAATATGTTCTCTGCGATTTGAGTTTAATTTTTGTTCAATTTCGGAAATTTCAATTTCCTTGTGTTTAAAAAGTATGTTTTTGGAGTTATATTTCATATTTTTAAATGATTGATCCCAAATTAAGACAAAAAAGGCACAAAATTGTAACAAAAAGACGCGATAATATTTTATATTCTGGATAGAGTTGTCTACATTGCACCAGCTGGAAAGAATAAGTTCCCTCAGTTATCTTGTTGCAGACGAAGTCACATTTTACTAACGCGTTAAGCCATTAACAGACTCATATCACACTTACTACTGTTACTGACGTCAGTGAGAGTCAACGTTGCTAAAACTCAGGCACGGTTGTATTGAACACTATTGTTGAATGGTAGCAGCTGGGATCATTGAACTTTATTATACGTGTGTAAAACTAAGCTTAAAATATTCATAACAAATCCCTAAATTTGTATTGCTTAATTTGTTATTTTTTATTAAAAATTGCTTCAAACAAATAAGGTAGTCTAAATAAAGGTTTACGTTTTGTACGTATTGTGTATACATATGTAACTTAACATTTTCAAGCAAAAGACAAAAATAAATTTTTGCCATTATATATAATAACATTTTTTTTAAAAAAAGTTTTTTTTATTTCTCAGGTAACATATTTAATCTTAAGACTAATTGATACTCTAATTTTAAATGACTCCATTATTAAGTGGTTCATTGACAAATAGGTAATCAAAGAGCAAAATACATCTTCGCACCTATATTCCCCTGTCTGTTCATTAAAGTAGATTAAAACTGAAACACGATTAGAAGAGTAGTACATTAATATGTATAAAAAATATATATTTGAATTTTAGTGATCCTTTTTGACTTTTTATATATTTTGGTACTTCAACTAATTGGTATTAGTAGTCTGTAACCTAGTATTTGTCCGTTTAACTGTACATATGTTATCAGTTATATTACAAATTTACTAACATTCGACTATTTTTCAAATTTCTAGAGATTTACACATTCAACCATTATATATATCGAAGTAGGACTCCATTAAGAAATTTGTACATAAATTATAGTAAATGTCAATGTTAAATTGTAACATGAAATATACATATTTTATGTTATTAGGAAATTTACAAAAAACAATACGTACCTTTTTAGGAAGTGTTCTGTAACAGTTTGCCAAATGAGTAAAAGTGACTTAAACACGTTTCAACATAAGATAATAATAGTAATCTTGACGAGATTAATTTATAATTATTTTTTTAAGCAAGCTACTTGTTCGTTTCGGGACGAAAATGAAAGTGACACAATTTATTGGTGCTAACTACATATAGACATCTGAAACGAAAATGTTCGTTTGCATTAAACGCACATTTAAACGATCAGAAAGTACTTAGCTAGTGTACCGGCAAGGCCAACTTCGCGTTTTTTATAGTGTTCATTATTAATTGAAATTTCAGTAAATAAAGATAAACGTTTCGCTTTCGTCTTATATGGATTTTTATTTTTATTTTTATTTCTTTGCAAAATTAACAAATGGACTGCTCTTGAGCGCGATCTTTTTTTCAAAATTAAAAAAAATACAACTTTTTTTTAAATAGCTATTTTAAAATAAAGCTATCAATAAAGTAGTAGAAACAGTTTTCAATTGATAGGAAATGCATTTAGTTACTTAAAAATACTTTTATTATTTGATAAGGCTAAATAAACATGGAATATGTGTAAATGTTATAAATACTTGAATTTAAAAAAAATACAACTTAACAGAGTAAATGATTGAGAATTTTGAGCAAGTTTAAATCAGTGGGTAACGAAACAGTAATTTTTTCACAGAATAGCATAAAAGCAAACTTGGTGCATGAATGAAGGAAAAATGCTGTTCACAGAGTAGCCAGTTAGACAAAGCGCCACATAAAATTACATATCATTTACGCAGACACTAGTTATCGTAATTATCGTTTTTAATTTTAACAAGTGGTATCAAATTTCGTTTTTCATAAAATGTTCCGCCTATGTCTATATCTTCTTTGTGATTAAAATCATTTCATGCCAAAATATAAAAAGGAAGTGTCGTTTTTAATGGCATCAATACTAACATAAAACGAAGAGGAGTTCAGTTTGATTTCTTCGGTTACCAATCTAAGTAATCTGTGGTGCTGATTCTTTTTACCTTTTCTCTGGCACGTGATCTAATCTGCATCGACACATGGAAAACGTTTAAACAATTCCGTGATCAAACAAAAAAAATTCTCAAAAAAACTTTGTACACAAAATACAATTTTTGTGTGCGGATAATTGGCGGATAATTTCTGGAACTTTTACTTTAAAATTGCACGCCTAATTTCCCTTTATAGACGTTATTGAAAACCTATAAAAAGGGATGAGCTAATAAGATATTTTGGAAAAATTACTCGAACTTGCACAAAACATAGAATTTGAGTAACTTTGAGTATCCATGACGTGATAAATTTCTTATTTAGAGAAGTTTTCAGATCATGCCTTATCACAGTGACTCTTAACCTTTTTTTTGTTGCAGCACGATTTTAGTAATTTCAAAATTTGGCGGTCCACAAGAAAAAGATAGGTTTTAAAATTGTTAACTTGCCTATAATACATTGTTTAAAATGGTTTATGATAGTGACTTTAAACACGCGAAAAAATTAATATTACGAAAATAACAGTACGTTTATTAAAAATTGATTACAGTTTAATAATAAAAATACTTTTAATGTGAAATTTGAGCTTGATGTTTTTTAATAATTTCATTTATTTTTGGTCTTATAAATAACAATGCTACCCTCATATCGTTGTCTACATTTAACAACTTTGATCTCTTTTTAGTTTTAATATTAGTTAATGCTGAAAATCCGAATTCGCACAAATAACACATGGAAAATTGTAATAATAGGTTTAAAGCTTTTTGGCTATTATTGAATGATCGCAGCTAATGTTAATTTAAAATGAATTCATTGACCATCCAAATGTTTTAAAATTAAATCTCAAATATATTGGAAAGCAAAATAAGTTCTTCATCTTCATTCAAAGTTAAGTCTAATACAGAAGAATGTGTTGTGAGAAATAGATTATAAACCCAGTCAAATTTCCTTGCATATAAATTTGAAAAATAATGAGCGATCTTTTTTTCCAATGCTGTCAAATGATTAAAAAATTAATTATAAAATATTTGCAGTAACTAGTACTCAATGTGCCACTATTTGAGTACCTACCCAATACTACTACAATTTGATCAAAAAGAAAAAGTCGATTTTTTTGTTAAGTTTAGCTCAGGTTTACCTCAACAAAAAAAAATCCTTTTTATTTGAAAAATTTTGAATATATATTATTCATTTTAAATCATATTATTTAATAATATTAACTATGTATCTAAATTTTGGCGGCACATTTTTAGAATTTCGTGGCACACAAAATTGCCGCGGCACAATAGTTGAGAATCACTGCCTTATCTTCGTACCGTGTTATATGGAAACCGGTGAATGAAAAAACAAGTTAAGCTAAAAACTAAATGTTAAAAAAATATAAAACAAAACTAAACTAAAAAACTGTTTTTCAACACAAAAGACTTTTGCAAAAATATGTAATTTTTTAACACTCATCATCGTTGTCAAATGTGAGTTGTCTAACTCGTCTTTTTAATTGACAAAATTTCTTCCTCACTTAATTCATCTTCATATTGATTTTCAAATGTAGCTTCTTTTTCTAACTTCACAAAACCTCTCTATAGATGGCTAAGTAATTTCCTAGCGCTCTTTTAAAGTTCGCGTTGCACACCGTTGAGAAATAAGTTTTAATGAAATGAAGCTCTAATTCTTTAGCGAAAATTTGGCCTTTTTCACATCTTGTAAATCACTAACGAAACTTATTTTGAAATAGCTTCGAAATGACTGAAACCGATGTCGTAAACGGTTAAAAGATAAGTTCTAATGTTTATATAAACATATCCAGTTAAAATCATTCATTTTATACACGAAAAGAACTGATGGGACGTTGTTGAACGATAACCACACTGTAAGAGTGCCGATTTATAGGAGAACTGTGAGAATTTCAGTTTCGAGTTATATGGAAACCGCGTTCAAAAAAACCATTTTATAAGAGGGTTGACTTCACTCTTAAAAGGAATTTATCAAACATTTGTTATTAGTAACGTTTTGCACTTAGTACATTACGTCGAAATGTTACTGATATTTTTACCTCTCTAGTACACGTAATTTTCTTTTTACACGATAATATGTTGTAAAAAAATTCGTGTACAAAAAGATTTAGGTGTGAACAATATTACTTCCAAAAGTAACCTTTTTTTTTGAAAAATCAGCCTACCAATTTGATAGATTATCGGAAAAATAGGTATATTACATCCAAAAGTAATAAAGTAAAGCTAATTTAGAACAAATGTTTGGAGCTATATGTGTTTTGCACTAATAATTAAAAACTAATGTAAAATAATTAAATTGTAACTTTTGCATATTCAAATTTTTGATCATTAAATTGAAAATTCGTCACAATAACGGATTCGGTAAATCTAGTATTAAATAAATTATAAGATTCGAAAAATTTCTAGAATATTAAAAATCATGTTAAAACAAAAAATTCGTATAAACAGAAAAAAAAATTTCTTTCTAAATTATGTTTAAAAAAATGATGTGAAAAAATTCGTGCCAAAAAAGAATTAGGTATATAGTATAACTTTAGCTTAGTGACTTTTAAGACGTTACTGTAACGTTTAGCTTCTAAATTTCGAAATAAAACCGAACCTGTAATTTTTTTGGAGAGAATGGGTTCTAATCTTACTTTTTAAAGCTTAAAATAATATTGAGCATTCATAAACACTATTTGTATAAATAGTCTAAATTGATTAAAAAGAATCCTCTTCACTTTTAATTAATTAACGCAAAGTGCACTGAAACGATTTAAATTATTTTAGTTTATGAAAACATATTAGCATAAATATACATCTTATATATCAAAGGTGGGCAAATGTGGCTTTTAGAGCCGCGTGCGACTCTTCGTTACCTAAACTGCGGCTCTCCAACTCCAATTGGCAAGAACCAGTGAATTTGAGTAAAAATGTATGTTTCCAAAATTTATTGAATGATTTTTGAATTCTTTAAATTCTTTTTTAATTATAAATATCAACGTTTAATTTTAGGCATGAAAAATACTCACAGTATAAATAGAAAGAATCAAATCAGTTAGAAAAATCGAAAGAAATACAAATAACACTAGGAAACAAATTTTGACTTTTATTTTTCCCCGGAAACAACGTATATATTTCCTGAATACCCAAGTACCACTGATCCCAAAACCAAAATATTTTTGAAAATCAAATGTTAAAAATGAATAAATTGGCAATAAAAATTAGGATCCCTAACCCCCTTCCCCCCGCTTCGTACCCGGCTTAAATAATTTTTCGAACTTTGAATTGACCCTAATATTTAATTTTGCCACTTAATTACAAGTTTAGAATATTAACTGAAAGGAAGTGAATACAAACTGAAAATATATAAACTACATTTTTAGGACCCCTGGACCTTTAAACTACTATCTGAACCATTTAGCAGGTTTTGCTATCATAGTTAAAAATTTCAAAGTAGGAAAAATGTCTTAAACACAGATAACCGAGACATAAAAAAAAGGGGGACACAACCCCCCTGCCCCTCTTATCTACTCTAAGGTAGTTATGTAAACATGTATATTTTTGAGCCTTTATTTGGAAAAAAATTAGTTCTAAATGTCTATAAGTTGTTTTTAATGATTTAGACTACTTGGCCCAGTATCACGTTTGCAACCTGTACCTGAATTTTGCATGTTGATTTTCAAAAAATTTTTAGAAAAAAACTCATCACATAGAATGTAAAATTTTTTTTGTGATTCAACAAGTAACTCAAATATTTTATTATGAGGTATTTAGATTTTCTGTACTAGCTCAACTTTTC
>AGDA01038567.1:0-12110 GCA_000281935.1 Mengenilla moldrzyki | reverse complement strand
TTATGTAGCTGAATGGTTTTGATTATGAGCTTGAATGATATTCAGCCATAGTTATTACCACTGTCTAACAATGTCAGCATGGGATATTACAATACTTACATTAATTATGAACTTATAATTGTCTTGAAATAATTTTTTTAAACAAAACCTATAAAAAAATTCTTTTGTGAAGAACAAACAACTATTTCTAAAAGTTACAGTTTTTCCAAAATTTCGTATTATTGTTATTAAAATGTGAATTATTAAATTGTAACCTAATTATTTTGCAAAAATTGTTAATTGTTAAATAACCTGTCAATATAACTGAAAACAAAATCTCACTAATTATATTATATTATATTGTATTATAGAGGTTGACACTGTTAAAGCAAAATTAATAATAAATATTTTTAAAATTAGAATCTAAAAAATATTAATATATAGATTGATAAATTTACTATAAAAGATTATTGTTACGCGTATAATAATATAAGTTATCTATGATGAAAATATTATTATCAAAAAAGCAATAAAAGTAATAAATTTTTGAGGTTTTTTAACATTATATTGTAATGCTATATATGTAGCATTAGAACTAATATTTACATTAATATACTGTTGTGTTTTAACCGTGATTAAACCTGTTGTAACGGCGATTACATGCAACATTATATTTTATATTTTTGGTTTTCTCCTGATATCGAAAGTCGTAGCAAATGTTTATAGTTTACTCATAATATCATAGGCTTTTTGGCGGACTAAATCATATTAATAAAATTCATAATTTTGTATTTCGCCCATAAAATTATATAAATTTTGAAAATTGTGTACTTAATTTTTCCAAACCACGTTTTCACTGGTTTGTTTTGAGCTCTTTTAAAGACGTTGACTACCATTTTTAAAAACGATCATCACAGATATACAATCATGGATCACGATTATGCAAAAGACGTTTGTGAATCAAATGACTTTATTAATGATAACATTATTAATGATACCACGATTACTGATTAAAATCTATCGTCTAGACTAGGGGTGGGCAAATAGGTGGCCTTTTCAAAATCTCTTTCGGGCAGGAAAACTTTACTTCATAGGCTGTGCATACGAGAATGTTTGGGGATAATTTTTACTCTGCTCAAGAATTTTTTTAACAAAAACACTGTAAGTATCATTTTAAAGTATTTTGGCAAATTTATTTGGCTATTACTGATAGATAAGGGTAATGGTAAATTTTTGATTTTAATAAGATCGTATTAAATATATTTAAAAAATGCATGTGGACTTTTTCAACGGACCGGATAAAGTAAATATAAGGGCCGACTTTTGCCCACCCCTAGTCTAGTCGATAGCCGGTTAAAAAACAAGTAAAAAAGTAAGGTAGAGTGGCTAATTTTTTTAAAAAAAGGGAAAGAAAATTCAAAAATGCGTCTAGAACTTTTATAAAAAATGTTAAATTTTGTATTTTTGGGCAAATGACGTATGTTAGTATATTTGAGTTCACGAAAAAAACGCCCCATGTATTGTAGTATTTAGTAGATAGTTGAAAAGTTAATTCCAAATTATATTATTCTAGAGTTAATTTAAAGAAATACATATACGATAATTGAAACAAGTTTACTTTGAGAGTTTAAAAATACATATAATATTTGCTGAATACTTTAACATTAGTGTTCGTGGGGTATGTTTTTGCACCCGCATATAAGAAGAATTTTGTCAGAGTTGTCTTTAAATCAAAAATGTTTCTAAATGTGTCATCAAGTTTTAAAGAAGTTAAAATCTCTCTTCTCTAATTTTCAATAAATCTTTAGGGAGCTTTAAGACGTAGCATTTTTATTTTCTTTTAATTCACACTGAAAAAGGTACGTGCTCGTAATTGTCATTATTTTAGCAAATCGTGAGCGCCTTTTTAAATGCACACATACGAAAAAAGTAATTTTGAAAAGCACACAAAGCGAGTTTTTCAACGTGTAGAAAGAAAAAAATTCAATAAAATTAGAAAAGCAAAAACGTAAATAATTCATTAAATAAAGTGCCACTTTATTTTACAAAACGGTAAAAAATAAAAATAAATAAAATTTCGAGTATTTCTAATACAAAAAAGAGCCTTTTTAATTAATGGAAAATAACATTTACCCGATTTAATAAATTTGAATGTAGTTCCGGAGTAATTACGCTAAATGAGTAATTTCTAAGAAGAATAATAACATCAACAACTTAATATTTATGTGAACAGAGAGAGCATGGAAAAAAATTAACCCCTAAAAATAATCGATTTTTTCGCCAATTTGTAATGCAAATTTGTTAGAAAATTTATTTTACTCGGTGGAAAAGGAAATTTTATTATACGAAAATCGCATCCGCTCCTTATTAAGTGAACGTATATATTTGGTAATGAGTGCATTTTGAGAGTATTGCAAGACAACTGTTTACCATCCGAGGAACAAAAATAAAGAGTCTTCAAAAAGTTGAGATATCAAATTGTCAGTAAATAAGAATATTTCTTATTTGCGGTATATTGAATCGCTAGATTTAGTTATTTGTCAATTTCACTAATGCGGAAATGATAGTAAAAAGACCGGAAATTGATGTTGATTTCGAAAATCTGTCTTTGACTTTGATTAATTTGTAATATTGATCTCCAAAGACGTGTGCAAAATTTCTAAATTTGCGTGATAACACATATATTAAAGCGATAATCTGTTTCATGTCTCCTAAATTTTCAATATAATAGACTTGGCAGAAAATTCATATTGCGTTTTCTTTCAATTTTGCAAAAAATGAAAATTTATATAAGAAATAACATATTGCTCACGATATTATCGAGTTTATTGAACTGGAAGAATAAAGATATAAATTTCCTATTGTTTTCCTATACGTGTACAATGAGAAATTATCATCTAAGTTAATTTCACAAAAGGCTTAAATAAACCAATATCAGACTAGTGTAAAATTAAAGCCGTGTGTATATAGTCGGAAATCAGAATTGTGCATGACATGGAAAATTTTCACGTCCGAAGTTGCAAAATGAAAATGTTGTGATTAGAGATTAATAAGTCATCAATATTTTATGAACGTGTCACGATATTGATCGCAAATTTATTGAGGAATACAGATTAAATATTTTTTTAAATTTATACTGCGAATTAATCTAATGGTACAGCCAAAAATTGTCAAAGCTTTTATCATTTTAAAAAATAACAGCTAGCACCTCTTATTGTTATTTTTGTAATGTTTTTTAATTAATGTCTATTTTATACTCACATAAGGTATCCCAAATTAAGCAACTACAATAATAGCGTTTGCGACTAGAGAATATTTTTGCTAATATATTTTAAAAGTTTTCTATATTAAAAGATGTTATTTGTAACAAATACATTCAACACTTTTATAAAGTTGTACTCCTAGAACGCGGTTTCTACATAACATGGAGCTGAAATTGCAACAGTTCATGCATAACGCGGTACTCCTACAGCTTGGGTTTGTTCAACAACATCTGGTCAGATCATTCCATGCAGCCAATGAATGATTTTAACTGATTATGTTTTATAAACATTCAAGCTTATCTTTTAGCCGTTTACAACACGGATTTCAGTTGTCTTATAGCTTTTTCATAGTGCTTTTTGCTGACGATTTACAAAATGTGAAAAAAGACTTAAATTTGACTTAAGAATTAGAATTTTATTTCATTCGAACCAATCACTCAAACGTGCACAGCGCCAAGTTTAAAAGCGAGTTAAGAAATTGCTTAGCATCATACAGAGATGTTTTAGTGAAGTTAGAAAAAAAAGTTACATTCGAAAACCAATGTGAAAATGAACTAAGTGATGAAAATATTTTGTCCATTAAAATAAGACGAGCTGCGCAACTCACATTTGACAGCGAAAATGCGTGTTAAAAAATTGCATAATTTTGCAAAAATTTTTATCTTTTTATTTTTTAGATTAGTTTTTCTTTCATTTTTATCGTTTTTTATACGAACTCGTCGATTCAATAACAATTATTTATAATTTATTTTGTATTTATTGGTCTTCATATAACGCGGTACAAATAATGTGATTTTTACTAATTCTCAGTTTCTTATAACGCGGTTTCGATACAACGCGGTAGATGGTTTACGTACAATGCGGTAAGAATTAGTCTCATTTGTACGGTTAAATTCGAGTTCTGTTTACAGCGCGGTTTCCATATAACACAGTACGCACTCACCGCGTTATAGGAAAGTTGACTTTATTACTATTCATTTGCTGTATACATATATAGGTGAAAAAATATGACTGTGATAAATTGTTTTAAAAATGAGTAGTTTACATTATTTACATGGTTTTTATGATATGTGTGTAGAAATTAGTTATTAATATTTAAAAGTCATGTGACTATAAATCACTCCACACGTAGCGTGTGAACTAAAAAAGTGAACGTAAAACAAATTTTTAAAACTAATACAATTGTAATGAAGTTTTTGACAACTTTGATAACTTGGGATTAGTTTTTTCCGTTGTTCAAATAAGAAAAGTTTTTTGTGTTTTTTACGTAATAAATTTCTAAGTAATTGAATCGAATATTCGTATCATAAAATAAAATACAAACTTAGAGAAATATGTGAATCTTTTTATTTAAAGAACATTTAATGTTATGAAATTTTTTTTTCTTAAAAAATAAAACTTTTTATACAAAAAAAAAGAATTAAGTTGTAATTTAATATTAAAATCTTAACTAAAGATTTGAATTTTTTTGTATTTATGTTTTAATTGGTAAGTAAATTAGCAATCAGATTTATTTTACATAGATGAAAGCATTACTGTTTTTTCTTGAAATCAATATTTTTAATAAAAGGATAAGAGTTAAAAATAATTTTATAAATTTAATGAAAGTATACAATAAAAGTATAGATATTAATGTTAATAGTATAATTGTTAAAATAATTTTATATTATTACTATAAACCATAATATAACCAGTTAAAAAATTAGAAAAAAATTTATTAATTAACATAAAGCTAGGACTTGAACAGCACCGAATTCGAATCTAAAAGAAATTAAAATTTTCGAGCCGAATCGAAACCGAACCGGAAAAAAATTGGAGCCAAACCGAACCGATTACGTTTCGGTTCAGATCGGATTTTATGCGAAAACTAAAAATCACTAAATATGAAAACTTGATTTTTTCATAGTTTTAACTCTGCTTGTTTAACAGCACATTTAGAATTTTACAAGCGCGTATTGACGCACGTTTTACATAAATCGAATTAAACATTATTAAAATGAACTGAAACTAAACTGAAAAAAGTTTGAATTGAACCGAAACCGAACCCTGCCAGGTCCCTGCCATAAAGGTGTTTCTAAATTAGCAAAATTTTTGTATATCCTAAATATAGCAAAAATGCTTTGCTAAAATTACATGTTATTATCTGTTTTAGCCAGAGTTTTCTTTCAGTGAGAAATTCAAAATTAACAGTTAAATTCGTTTAAGATTTTAGTATAGGGTTTGTTAGATTGTCTATCTCAACCATGTTTAGGATCTAATAAAATTTTGTTAGACTTTTTATTCTAATTTTTATAAATTGTAAAACAAAACAACTGTATTGTTTGTTGATAAAAGGCAGTAACTCCAATATTGTAAACCTAATTTATTAAATTTTCTTCATTGATTTAAATATTTAATAAAATTAGTTTGAATGCTTTCATCTACAGAAGTACTACTTTCCCACTTGAAATAAAAATCACATTATAACGTTCTCTAAGATTTCATGAGCCTTTTGTTTTCTTTAATAAATAAACAAGTATATATTCATTTTTTTATGAAAAAAACTTATAAAAAAATAAGTGTTCATATCTCTTTTAAAAATGCTTTTTTAAAGTGAATGGTGGTAACTATTTTTAACTTCATTGAGACTTAACTGCAAAAAATCATAAATGAATCAAATATTTTTTAAAAAATTTATAATTTATCATCTAATTTTGCTATCTGAAAACTTCACAAAATATTAATTTTCATATATTTTTAAATTGTAATAACTATTCGTGGTTTATTAATTTATGAGCTCAATCTTAGTTTTTATAGATAAAATTAAAATTTTAAATTCACACAACAATATAAAAATGTGAAAAAAATTACAAATTTGGTGCTTAAAAATAGAATTTGAAAAACATATTTTTTTCACATTTCCATTTACGATAAGAAGAAACCTATTCTCGTTGTCATTTATCTTTTTTTTTCGATTGAAAGTTTAATATTTTACCAGATAAGATAATAATTCTTTGTTAAAACGAAAAATATAATTATTCTTGTGACAAAAATTTAAATGAAATTATTCGTAATAGCATAGCTTTATATATATACAGTCTATATTTTCTCAGCATTATCAACACAAAAGCTTATTTGTAAAAAAAAAAATTTGAAAAGATACATATTATATGATATTAATAACACTAGGGAACAAATTCAACTTTTTTTATACAACAATATTTTTTATATTGTTTAAAAGTTCAAGTTACACTGAACTTCAAAATCGAAATACTAATTAAGATCTTTAACTTAATTTTTAAGAAGTTATGCTTTTCTAATATAAAAATTATTCGTTAAAAAAAGTGAGGCTTATGAAATCGACTTTAATTTAGTGTTGTTAAAAATACATTTATTAACTTTTCTAAACCAAATTAAACACGCGATACATTCTACTCAACACTTTCGTTCTTACGCTTCGCTTAAGCTATCTTCGAAAAATAATCCATCTTGTTCGAAAAGGAATCACGATGCACCCACGATGTATCCACGATACATCGTGAAGCATTAAAACCGTGTTTTTTTCTCATCTCAACGCACCCTACTTTTTCCGAGATGATGAAGATGGATGAAGATTTGTGCAGTCTGTATGACAAATTTTTTAATGTGTTATTTTCTTGATCATACCGTACCAATAAGGTTTTATATTGGGACTGTAATCGAAACCTAATTACGATCTTGTTAGCCTAGACAGCTCTGACACGTACATCAGTTGCAATACATTACCGTTTTATTAATTCAGCATGACCAACATTTTAAAACTTGCATACACAAAAATTGGCTGTTCGAAAACTCAGTCGTAATGAATTATAATTTATTAAGATTAGGGGAAGTTTTCGAAACCGGCTTTAGCTTTAATTTCGCCATATTGGAATACTCGCCATTGTTGAACTGCGTGTTAACAGCTTAAATAGACCATTTTTTATCAGAATAACTGAGTAACTCTTTATAAGAAATACAACAAACTATAAAAATCTATTAGAGTTAAAGAATAGCAGAAAATGTTTTGCTTAAAGCAAATTAATTTTATTTGCTTACTAAAATAACAATAATTAAGAAAATCTAAATAACTCATTAAAAAATGTTTTTTTATTAAGGAAATTGTTTGAAAATTAACATATAAAAATATAGACATGAATGACAACTGTGAAAACATGCATGCAAAGTCATAAACATAGTCTAAATCTAATAAAAGCAAAACTAAAACTTTCTCGTAAAACATTTTGTATCTAAAATAAGACTAAATTTGATCTTAAGTTGTCTAAAAGATATCTTTTCATATTCGAAACAGTTTAGTTATAATTCTTGTAATGATTAATACAGCGACAAATATTATGATTTCTAGTTTTAATCATGGGTGATAAGGAAAAACTAGAAAGGAAATCAACCAGAAAAAGCATTTAACTGGGAACTAACTATCCATCTGTCTCTAACTTTATTAGTTATATGTTATTATAGCCTCGTTTGACTCTATTTTGATAGAACGCATTTCTCGCGTTAAGCGGGGTCTTACTGTAATTCTATTAGTTTTCTGTAAAAAAAGCCTTTTTTTTAAATGATAAATATATGTTATCAATTCTCTAGTAAAACAGTTAGATTTTAAAATAAAGATTAGTTATTTAGAAATGTTTTAAAATAGTAATTTTTATTAAAAGAAAAAAGAAACTTAAAAGAAAAGTAAAAAATCAATTACTAATTCTAGGAATATTTTATGTTCACAAAAGATAAGCTTTTTAAGTCTGAAGAAAAACTTTTCTTTTATTCAACTTTATCTTTTCCTGCGTTTTTATTTTAAGCTTAATCGTGAAATTATACGTTTTTTTTATTAATAAAAAATTGAACGTACTGATAAAGATTTTAAACAAATTGCACATATTATTTGTTCAATGTACTTTTTAGCTAAAAGGATCTTTGTATGTTTCTTGTGAAACTTGTTTTGTCAGCATTAATATACTAAATGTGATTATAATAAAAAGAAAATTTTGCATAAAGATTATCTTAAGCTTTCTGTTTTTCATTTGCCTTTATAAAGAAAAATGTTACTTGATTCTGTTTGAATATGTTTAATAAAAAAAAATAGGGAAATTTAATAAAAAATTTTTTGGTAAAGGAAAGAAGGTAAATAGAAAAGGTGCAATTTTTTCGCGATAAAAATTGATTTTCTTTTATCGTCTTCTATTATGTGCATATTTCGTAAAGAGATTTCATAAATGTGATGTTTATTGAATAACAAGAAGAAAAATTGTAGTCTGATAGCATTTGCAGTTTTTCAATAAAAAAAGGTAGTATAATGTTTGTATTGAGTAAAAGAGCGGAAATGTTTTGACGCATATGAGATCGAAATAAAAATTGCATACATTTCGCTAAAAGCGAAGCTAACATGCATATATGCAAAGAGCTAAAAAAGCATACACGTTAAATTGATGAATTTTTCTTTGTAAACAATGTATGAAATTGTTGAATTTGTTTCATCTTTTCTTGGTTTCAATAAAAATATAATTGCATATACACGCGTGTATGTGTAAAAATTTACAATAGTATTAAAAAACAGTGAAAATGTTCAAAGAATAAATACGTATTCTTTGAAAGCTTGTGTTTTATGTGTAATAATATCGCAATGTTAGAGCCCAGTTTTAAAAAATAAATTTCTTTTTTCTGCTTAAACATGCAATTACTCTTAATGACATAGCTATAAAAAAATTTATTATTGTAAATGAAAAATTTGAACTTTTTATTATTAAATTGGAAAATTATACAAAATGGACGCAGTTTAATATCTCAAATTTTTATGATTACCTAATATTTCTATAAACTTAAGTATAAATGTCACTTTTACTTACAACTTTTTTACACACACTAAGAAAGGTACACTTTAGCAACTATAGAATTTTCTTTATTCTTTAACCCTTTTAGGACCATATAATGTGCAAAACTAAATGTGCCAATACAACACAATATTTCAGCTATTGTGGGTGTAAAGTAAGAGAATATCGCCAGAAAATCATAGCAGGGTGTATAGGTGTCCTATAATTTCACGGGCAATATTTTACCCTATGGCCCATAAACGAAGACTTAGGTTTATTATATCGGTATTTTATTTATTGCTTTTTAATATAAAAAACATAATGATACTTACCAAATAATATAAAACACGTGACAAAATACAGTTTTTTTTTTTCAAATCCGAAACACTTTCAAGATATTATTTGTTCAGCCCCCGAATGCTTTGGTTTTGACGCAATAATGTTTGGCACTCCTTTTTTTTATTCAGTTAGAAACACATTTTCCGCCTTGGATATATATTTTATTCGACGTTTATTAAAAAAAATATCGATTCAATAATAACTGAACAATTGATAACGATTTTTGTAGAAGGGAAAAATATTCCCTTGAGCGTGAAAGGGTTGAAGAACGAGTCTTTAAAATATGAAAATAAAGAAAATTTGCTTTAATGGCGATCAATTCGATTTATAGGGCTAATTTTTTAGGCAGTAAATAATTCTTCTTTACTAGTCGTTGTCTATTAAATTAAGAGTACTGATTTTGTAACATTAACAGAGATTTGCTTTAACATACAAATTTTGTTTATAGAGTTGTCTTGTAAACTTAAAAAAGTTCATTCAATATTAATAGCAGATGTCTTTTAATTATAAAAGCATTATTTCTGTTGATAGGAAATAACTTTTTCTAATATTTGACACTTTAATTCTGCTTATAATTGTTTAATAACAAAATAAAAGTTTGGTGAAAGAGGTAATTCATATTAGATAAAATTACATTAATTACTTTTTTTTAAAAAAATCTGTCATTTTTTAACGTTTTTTAAATGGTTAAATTGTTAAAAAAGGAAAAAAAAATGCAAATTTTACAAATTTAAACTTAGTTTTGAATCCGAACAATATTTTGGGTCTAAAATAAGAGACTAAATTTGATCTTTAGTCATCTAAAAAAAATCTTTTTATATTCAAACTATGGAAATTTCGAGACTAATTTAGACACGATTTAGTCATGTAGGAAAAATATATATTTTTACCCAACATATTGACTTTTAAGTACCAAATAGATAAGATTTAGGTATCTTCTTTTAACTAAAAAGAAGTCGTATAATAATCGTAGCTTTTCAAATACACTTTAGACACTTAGTATGAGTTTATGCTTAAAAGGCATAATATAGATTAATTTTAAATATATTTTTTAAAAAAACGCTCTACGGAAGTTTTGAAATTTACTGATTAAATAATTTTAAAATAAACATCTTAAAATTTTAAGTATAATATTCTTGAAATTTGGGGTCTCTAAAATCAAAATAATAGTACTTATAAAAAAAAATCAAAAAAGTCAGAAAACATTCTTTTTATAAATTCTAAACTGAGAATGCCGTTCTTTAATAACTAAAGAGAAATACGACGGTAAAAAAAGTATTCTTTTAATGTAACAAAATCATGATGGTGTTTTTAGTATCTAAAGATTTTTCTTAAAAAAATATACGTTTCTATTCTTTAAATTTTAAAATTATAGTCTCTATGAATCTTAATTTTAATACAAGTAGAAATTTTTATCCATGTACCAATATTTCTTCTCAACTATGTAAAAAGAAATATTTTTAGAGATTCATAAATAGAAATCAAGGTACTTAATGCTTTCAGTTTTTACGGAGTTTTCGTATTAAATTTCATTAACACGAAAACAGTTGACAAAAGACAGTAAAATGTATTGAAAGAGAAATATGTAGAGACTCTAATTGAACGCAACTAAGCATGTGAAAGAAAAGTTTAAATACACTGTTTATTTTAGTAGTGTCTAAGTATACTAACAACGATGCTCTTTAAAATAACTGAAAATTATTCTCTTTTTGTGCTTTTTAAATGCTAAAAGCATGACTATTAAAAAAAAACATGCAAATGCTGTACAGTAGGAGTGGGCAAATAATTTTAAGCGCGAGCCAAAATGTCACTTTCAAAACCTCTCTCGGGCCGGAAAGCTTTACTTCGCACTTTGTCCACACGAAAATATTTTGTGTTTTTACCTTGCTCAATTTTTTTTGGACAAAAATACCATAACTATCATTTTAAATTATTTTTGCAAATAAATTTGGTAGTTATTGATAGATAATAGTATTAGGAAATTTTTGATTTTAATAAGATCACATAAAATATATTAAAAAAATACATGTGGGCTTCTTTAACGGGTCAGATAAAGTGAGCAAGAGGGCCGGATCCCGCCCGCGGGCCGGCTCTTGTCCACCCCTACTATACAGGAACATATGCAAAAAAATTAAAAAATTGCAGCTTTCTCTTCTGCTAAAGTGGTGAACTTCGCATAAGTTCTACATTAATAAGTAGAAAATCCTTATTAAAATACATCTTTTTTGTAAAAGCCATAATTTAAAAATTCCTTCAGAAATATTTATTTAGAAAGATTTTACTATGAATAATTCTTAGTATCTGCTACTTCACTTCCTATCAATTATTGCATGCACAAAAATAGCATGTAATTTTGTGAGGTATCCTTTATCGATTACAAGTAAACTTTTAATGTCATCTAAAAATATTCAGTACATTATTTTGAACGAAATTATTTTAATATAGCGTACTGAGTGCTGATGCCACAAATCAAAATTTCAAATTTCATTATTTTTTAAAAGATTTATTTAAGCTGCTATTAAACACGGATTTAAAAGGCTTTAATCAATATTATTTTATTGAATAATACTAGGAATTAAAAACAATTTTTTTAACAGCTATAAATTTAAATCATTTAATTTTTTAAATTAGTTTTTTTTTAATATATACTAAAATAATTCTTTAAGTATTAAAGAATATTGCTTTTAATTTATTTATAAATAAAAAA
>AGDA01038531.1:0-11593 GCA_000281935.1 Mengenilla moldrzyki | reverse complement strand
TACATAAACTGAAATGTGACTTAACACAATTGTCTCGACGCGTGCTCTCCGTGGCCTGATTAGATTATCTTCTTGGGTCATAACTCCATCGGTAATATGCATTCGATTGCACTATCAGATGGTACGTAACATCAAATATTTTAGAACTATATTTTTACATAAGTAAGGAAATTTGAAGAGCGGTGGCGTATACACGTCTGAATAAGCAACAATCGTATATACCAGATGAAATATAACATCAATTCAAGCACTGTCTTATTTTAAAGAACAAACTTGGGTCCAGTATAAACGTGTGATAATAAATGTCTTTTTTTTAATGTATATAATCATGATAAATGCGAATATATTGAATAGAGTTTATCACATACTATATATATTACAAAATATAGAACAGACTACATTCTCTCTACTTTTTTTAAGATTTTACAGTTTTTTTCGTACATTTTTTACTATTCTAATTATATTTCTCACGTAGAATTGTCAAAGGTTTTCCTCCAGTTTCGCCGTACATTGGAGTCTCACCAACGCTATGCTTCCTTCTGAAGGAGAAGAAGCCGCTTTGCTGTCTGCAGCTGTCTCAAGCGTGTGAGCATTGCAATTATCGGAATGCGTGTGACTACCAATGGCAAAATAAGACTATTATATTGGCTGCTGATTATGCTTCAAATGGCATTTATAACTTTATCATTCCACTAAGAGCTCATTTTCATACAAAAACCTCATTGAGTCCAATAATTCTGCTATTAGAACGGAGACCTGATATTGCCTTTTTAGATTCAATTTCTTACTTTCCACTCGTTTACTGGATGCAAGGAACGATAGATTGGTAATTTCTTTAATGAATTAAATTAATTAAAATGGATTCGTACAGAGTCCTTCATTTAGTACTCTGTAATCCATTAATATTTTCAGCCATATACGCAATAAGCGTTATCCTTTATTTATTGAGTCATTGTTTGGTAACATGAGTAATTACAAAAGAATAGATGCAACATAAAAAGATGTTATTTCAATTCAAGAATAGTATTGTTTAAGTAATAAAAGACCTAAACCAGGGTTGGGTAACCCGCGGCTTCCGAGCAGCATACGACTCGCTTAATAGTTTTTTACAGGCCGCTAATTTTTTATTTACATTACAGATACACTCTCACGTTAACATATTAAGACATACCAAATTAATACGACTTGTTCCAAGAGGGCGAATTTCACATTAAATACTTCAATTATTCATAATGGCCTATTATTATTTTTTAATTTTCTTCCATGCAATCTATTTTTCTCATTTTTAAGTTAAATTAAAATCTAGTTTTTTCTATATTTAAGCTTTTTGTTACAGTTTAGATGACTTATTACGAGCCGGCATCAATTTAGCGAAAAACGTTGTAGTAGTAAATAAAGAACTATCCAATTCAGCCGAAGAAGACAATTTAGCTGACTGCAACACCATTGTAGCCGTTCAAACTATGTTTAAGTATCTTAAGCGAATTCTGAACAATATTTGTGCTAATAACTTAAACTTTTTAGGTTTTTTCCCAATATTAAGTGTATTACAGAACTGTCTCAGTCGTCCAATATGCGCTTTATGCAATTCAGAGCACACGACAAATACGCATTGCATTTGTCAAAGATGGAGAAGGTTCTTTTTATAAAAAGCTACTTTCCCTGTAAACTAATTACGATAAGAACATATGAAACAAACAGTTGTTTACTAAGCATTATATAACAATATCGACAATAGCAAAAAATAAAGTACTAATGTGCTAATGTAATCTACATTAGTATAAAATAGCAATGAATTGATACTTTGATATCACAATTTGATTTTGTAATAATTCTCATTAAAAACTTACTGAAATTAAATGTTTATATGTAACGAACATCAATGCTACATTTATATAGTTATAAGGTGTAGTCCAAGTTTCACTTTAATATATTTTTAACACGTTCCCTGCCAGACCGTTTTTTGAAGACTACTAGTTCAGACTTTGTGGGGCGCATGCGCCATAGACGGTAGGGAACGTGTTAATAGAATACAATTCTTTGTTTAATTTTTAGTTTTGAAAGACTCAAGTGATCTACATTGAAATTAAAAAGCTTGAGCAGAAAGTTCAAATCACGATGTTATATATTTACCATATAAACATTTATTTACAACGGAACAGTTTTACAAATAAAAAACTAATCGAAAACTCAAACACGTTTTTTCACTAATTGAAACTCGATGTCGCCATGGTTCTCCTTACGTCACAGATAATTGTGCTCGTGTACACTTCGCTCAACGACGTTGCCACTTTTCTGTTTCGGCTCTGTATACACAACATTCTCTTCCCTTGCCTTCCTCAGCCAACCACTATGGCCCAATTTTACTTTTTCATCTATTTCCACACGAACCGTACTCGGACTCACCAACTCAACTATCCGTCCATTCGGCGGGGAACGTGTTAATATTCATATACGGTACGGTTAGAAAAAACACAGAGTGTTGTTATAAAATTTTTTGTTCCATACTTTGTACTACCAGTATTTTATCTCGATCAAATACTCACCTGTACGATACTTACACAGTTTTAAATAGTTGCTTTTTAATGGAAAGGATGATATTGTAAAAAATTATATCACATTTATAATGTACTTTCTTCTACAACGTTTAATATGTGCACATTGTTTTCAAGCAGAGTGAACGATTGCCGTCAAAAGATTTTTATCACTGTTATACCATTTTTTTTACCGTGATAAACTTTTTTCGACTATCACAATGATGATATAAAATGAGTCTACTTATTTATCACAGTGAAGTAAAGATGGCATCTATATCACACGAAAATTATGTCACATTAGTGTGATATATCACCGAAAATTCGTTTTCAACAACACAGTGATATCCGATGGTTCACAGAGAATGGTTAAACTAAGAGAAAATTGTTAGAGGAACTAAGCCCATTCGCTTAAATTCGCTATACGTTCATACCATTTTTCTGTCAATTAAGTGAAGTTGATAATTTCAATTAATTTTATCACATATGGGCTGTTTTCTCATTATTTGTACTGATTGTGATTACTACTTTGTTGCAATTGTACTTACAAAACCTTCAAATCATTTAATTCCTTCATTAACCACCCGGTCTTTCTCATCTTTCAATTTAATTTTGTTTCTCCTTTTGTTTTACCCAATAGCTTCTTTATGTTTGCTGAGAAAGATGGATCTCAATTCTTCGATGAATTGATTTTTCGCGAAAAAAAGCTTGCTCTTTCTTCGTTCTTTTTTGGTTTAATTATTCTTATTATTTTAGCAATATTGTACCAACCCTTATATAAAAACCACCACCAATTTTTTTTACCAAGAAAAAAGAACACACGAGTTCTCTGCGTATAAACTCTGGTAACACACTTCTTCAGCTATAACTTTTAACGTTCCAACACTTCAATTCTTCGTGAATTAAGGTGTTAAAACAGATACTATGTTCAGTCCAAAAAGTATTAATTGACAGAAATACATGGATTAGTCTATGACTTCGCTTGTTATAAATCAGATTTTCGTCATTTTTTCATTCACGAAGAAGCATTAACGACTTGACTTTCGGGAGTCCAATGGAGTTACAGGATTTTTTAGTGGTGCATAGGCGGACGACTTGCATTGTCCAAACGCCGCAATGGTCTCTAATGGCTTGCACTCTAGATAATTTGTCATTTGGTACAATGATGTGGTAGTATAGAGTCATGCATTGCTTTACTTTCACATACTTATTGTTTGCCAATGGCTAAGCCAAACTGGTTTTTTGTTCAATCATATCTTGTATTACGAAATATTATTAACAGCAAATATTTATTCATTTTTAGTTTTCAGGGAATGTAGTGGAGATTATTTAGTAGAAAGTGATTTTTCTTTTTTATAGCGTGAAAAAGAACGTGGATCACATATCTCATATATGTTTCGACTGCCGTTCGCGGCTGGTTGTGTTTTCAGTGCCAGTATGTTGGACACGTTATTATATCAGGCTTTCGTCAAAGATTACGTGATAACATTTGTCCGTCTACTTCTCGGAATCGACCAAGCTCCTGGTTCTGGCTTCTTGACATCGGTTTTTCCTTAATTTCTTCTCTTCGTATAGTAAAAATATAGAAAACTTACACTTCTCTTTGACCATTTTAATACACTACGATGCCCAATGAAGAGATTTTGCGTTGATTTCTTTTATTCCAAAATTCACCGTAATTATTATCACTTACCCTATAAAGTTGATTAGGGGAGAAAAAATCAGACTGAAAGTCAATAGTTTAAATCAGTTTTTTATACTTTGAGATCTTCAAGTGGGAGTGAGAAGTAAAAGTCTTACCTCATTTTATTTCCAAATTAAGACACTGTTAACGTGTTAGTCATGTCGTTTAAAGCAAGAACAAAACAATATATCTTATTTACATTTCCAGATAAAAATAGATAAGACATTAAATGTTAAGAAAACGATATATAATTTCCCTTTTATGAATGTATACTAGGGGTGGCCAACACTCCATTTCCAAAAGCTTTAAAAGTAGCTTACAAGTTAAAGTTAAACAATTTACATTCGTTTAAATTTTATGTTTGAATATGTATGTATACTTGAAAATATAACAACACTTTTAAGTACGATCATAAACCAGACATCAGTATTTAGGGTAGAGAGGTGTTCACCACTCAAACAACTTTTATAAATTAACAATTTGTAGTACATCTATAGTCGCTTACGACCTATTTTGTACAGAATAAGTCATCGGTGAGAATAAAAGTTTGGCTACACCTGACATACGCTGATATATAAAAAACTCTGAAAATAACTTAAGTTCCTTTT
This sequence comes from Mengenilla moldrzyki, assembly GCA_000281935.1. NCBI lineage: Eukaryota > Metazoa > Arthropoda > Insecta > Strepsiptera > Mengenillidae > Mengenilla > Mengenilla moldrzyki. Next base: position 6,767 of record AGDA01038531.1, on the reverse strand, counting down.
TCATAAATCTACATGAAAACAATTTTTCAAGAGCATTTACTATATTAGGAATATAATTGGCCATTACTTATACGAAGATTAATATATCATATTTGCTTTATGTCGGCGCATTCATATGTCTCATTATGAAAAACTCTAGATGAAAATCAACAAAGAAGATATGTGGATTCGAACTTATGGCAGACTATACCAAAAGCTCTGCTCAACCACCTGCGAAATTCCCATCGGCATTTATAGAACATTGGACACTACGACATCTATCGACTCTTTTCATGTATGTAATATTTATCCACATTTAAACTAATTAATGCAAAACTTATGTAACTGTATTTTTCAAATTATTCAGCTTCAATTCAAAATGTTCAAATTTCCAAATTTTCTTCAATTGAACATGTTTTTGGTAGTTTCAACAGACTTCTCTTGCTCTTTGCAAACCTCTACAAAACCAGTTGACTATTATAAATATTTTATTATAGCCATAATTTTTTTTTAAGAAATAATTTAAAATGTTACTTTGTAATTAGTTATAGAATAACATTTTGATTTTTTTTTCTCCAAAAACTATCAAGTACCAAAAAAGAAATTTAATTTTGAAATTAGTTTTGGTGTTCATTTTGGTTCTCGTAACAGTTATTACATCTGTGACATGAAATTAAGATCAGAATGTTTTTAAATTAGTTTTTTCATTAGGATTTGATAAAATGTTTTTCAATATATTGAAAAACTGAGCTTTTCTATTTGTTTACAGGCAAACGAAGACTGTAACAATGATCGAGTTGGAGTCACATACAAGCCGATAGTGGGTACAAATTGTTTGGCGTGTGTCGAAGTTGACAAATCAATGGTAAGATCATAAAGTAAAATCTAAAACTATTCTGTAAATTTCGCAGAATCAGGTGTCTTAAAACAATTTGATAATGAATTATTAAATTAATTGCACCATTTCTAAACGGAATATGAGCAAGCACGTTTAGCTACAAACTGACTTATGAAAAGCATTTTCATTTTAATATATAACAGACTCACATTTTCAATCATTTGTGACAATGCACTGAAAACGCAGATTGTCAACATAGTGGCAACACAGATTATCCAGATCGGCAAGGAATAAAGTTTTTCTAAATTTTATGTTGGTACAGATTTAAACAAAAGTGGCGGACTCTTTTGACAAAACGCGTTATAACACTTCCAAAAAAGATTTATTTCTTTTTTATATTTCTTCGACGGCAATTATAGAAAAAAATCAGGATTTTTTTTTCTTTAACAATTTTTCAAATTTGTTTAATTTTTATTCAAACTGAAATGCCAATATTTATAAGAAAATTAGTTTAAAGCGCAACACCGATCATTTATAGAAAAAATATGGTAGCGCCATCAAGTTTTAAAGGAAAACATGAGGGAGCGCTTTCCTGGTCTGGGTAATTTGTGGTGACTATTTTTGTATTTAAACATACAAATATGATTGCTACTTTATCAAAAATTTGTTGTTAAATTTTTTATTTAATTTATGAAATCAATTCATGCTTATATTAGTAATTCTTTGAATTTGTTCAGCAATATTACTTATAGTTATCATTTTTCAACAATAATTATTGATAAAAAGCTTAAAAAATTTTCCTGTGAATAGAAAAAATTTAAACATATTTTATATATATAGTATGACTAGTTAGACTCATATAGTTTGCCGAGTTAACTAATTCCTTTACCTTACAACGATAATATTTTCTGAAAACTTGATAATTAATCTTTATTAGTACTCAGTGAACATAAACGAGGAAGCAAAGGATAATTACGAGCAGCAAATTGAGAGAGCTGAAATCGCCAATTTAGTCCGGTCTCGGATGGACAGTCTGAATTTACCGCCTACAGACTACACTGACGTTAGTGAAAAAAGGAACAATTTATCATTCGTTATCATAAATCCAAGTTGCGATTTAAAGCTTGAAGAAGGCGACATAATGTAAAATTTTTTAAATTTATTTCGCAGCTTTCTTCATATATAAGAATCAAATAATTTAACTAACCCTGATCCAGAACAACCGCTCAGTTTAAAAAATATAAATTTTCCTCTAAAGCTCTATTTAACAATAAGTAAGTCTGTATAATCTGTAAAAGAAAATAGATACAAGAGCGTTTGAAAACTTAGTTTTAATTCGATGTACCTCTGCAATGCCTTGTCAATTTTCTTAAAGCTAAATCAGTGATCCCAAAACTGTAAATCCCCCTATGTAGTTAACACTTGATTGCAGAACCCTAAGTAAATCAGTTAAATAAAGACATACGATAAACATTAAAATTAAAAAAAATTTATTTTATTGAACTAAAATTTTATAATAAGTGTTGCAAACTATATACGCTACTCTTACTATGAATCAAGAAATCCAATTCAATTAAGTTTTACCCATACTCAGTCTGTATAGTTTGTTCTATATAGTTTGCATATTTTACAATATATTTATTATACACACTATGTACGTTTATATATTTCGAATAGATTTATATATTATTCAAACATACAGTAGTCTCATCTGGTAGGTTCAACTTTGACTAATTTTTTCCAAAAACATATTTAAATTTTATAGATTTTTTTTTATCAAATTTGAGGATAGGCAATTTGTGATACTTAAAGTAATCATCGTCTCTTGCTACTAAAACTGTTAATCTGTTCGGAAAAAATGCAATTACGTTTTTAGACAACTCATAACTGAGTGCTTCAAACTCATTTCTTATAGACCAGAGGTGGCCAAACTTTTATTCCTCAGGGGCGACTTATTTTGTTAAATATAGTTCGCGGCCGACTATGAACACGTTAGAACCGTTATCTGTTTTAAAAAGTTGTTTTGATTGATCAGTATATATCTGCTGTAAACACTGAAGTTTTGTTAAGAATCCTACTTAAGTTTTGTTATATTTTCAAGTATATTTACATTTTCAAATACAAAATTTAATAAGAAGTAAGTTGTTAAATTTTATCATTGCGGGCTACTTTCAAAGCCTTTGTGGTCGACCAGTCGACCGCGATCGACGTCTTGGCCACCCCTGTTATAGACGCTTTTAGTTCTTCAGTGATCTTTGAATTATTTGCCTAAACTTTTAACTTGATATATCACCATAAAAAAGTCATAGGGGTTTAAATCGGGTTAACATGGAGGTCATTCAATTCCAAATTCAAATCAAGACTAATGTCATGTAAGTCGAAGTGATTTATGAGTAAATTGAAGACAATTTTATTGCGGTGAGGTTCTGTACCATCAACTCTAAACCAAAAATTACTATTAGGTCTACCGGAAAGTTCTGCCTGTTTTTGGGATTAAACAAAATACAAATTTTTTCTTACCGCCAATTAACCTTATTGAATAATATAATTGCCATTATTATTAATGATTTCTTGCCAGCGTGAGGGCAGTTTGTATATGCCATTTTTGAAAAATGTTTCATCTTTTGATGCGAAAAATTGAACTTTATTATAGTTTATTTGCTACGTCAGTATGTATACATTTAGCGATAAAAATATAGAGCCGAACATGCAATAAATAAACATGTGCTTACGTGGCGAAAATGATGTCATAGTTTCGGACACAGAACTTTCCGGTAGACCTAATATAAAATATTTTTCTCGCCAACGTTTGGAGTAAAAAATTCATTCATGCAATTTGCATGAAATACAAAGACCAATGATTCTGTACAAACAGATTGCTACCCAAACTATTGTTATTTTGGGTGGAGGTGCTCACACGAGTAATTTCTAGTCACCATCATCAATTTTTGAGTAAGGAACTGCTCTTTGGTGTGCTAGCGACCTAACTTAAGCACTCAAAAAAATAGGTACTTAAAGTTAGTTGAAATTCTGACACTATATGAGACTAGTGGAAAAGAGTTTTAAAGCTGTAAGAAATTTTTACTTTAATGTATTAGAAAAGATTTCTTAATTTTTTACTAAATGTAATAAGAATCATCCTTAGTTTACACAGAAAAAAACTTAAAAAGGGTATAACTTCTGTAAAAATATAGTATCAAAACGTAAAAAGTTGCTTCTTCTAAAACTATTTCAACGTTTCTAACAATTTTAAGGTTTCTTTCAACTAGTTTCACATACTGTAAGAGCTTCTATTAATTTAAGTGATTATTTTTGTGAGTGCGCTCTCTTAAAAATTTATTATCAATCATCTCGAGGAACCAGATTCTGACTTAATGAAGAAAAATCTCGACAATGTTTTTAGAGAAATTCAACGAACTGATAAAGCCACTAACGTGGTCATCGTTTTTTCGCTTGGAATATTTATTATGTGAGTCTCTTTTAAGTAGTCTCTTTGTACCACATTGATTTTTTGTTCATTTTTGATGATGCTCTTCATCAAAAAAGTTACTGCTTAATTATGTATTTTGACATCGTTCTTTTATATTTCACAAGCAGTAAACATTTTCTAGCATAAATATTTTTGATTGCCCAAAAAAGAACGTTAAAAATTCAAAAAAATCCCTCTTCTATTGCGAATTCTCATTTTACAAAAGCATAAGATTCTACATACCTGATGTGACACCTTGTATGATTTCTTTAAAAATTTATGTTTTTCAAACATATAATTTAAGCATTTAATAAATAAAACAAATACACAGTTATTTCAAGAAAATAAAGTTAAATGGCTATCAAAACATATAAGAAATATTTACAAATTATGTTCAAAAAATAATTACAAAAAAATCAGAAACATAGAAAGCATATTTAAAAGTATATATCAAACGTATAAGAAATAAGTAATACATTTATAACATATATGACAATATATAGAGCTCACTTTTTAAATGTGAAGTTGTGAATGGTCTGGTTAAAAGTATATGAAGAAAGTCAAGTAGAAAATTAATTTTTTTTTCAAGAACTGTGGAAATTACAGATACTTAATAAGACCGTCGCCATTTTCTGCACAAAAAACGTTTGAAAGACATAACAGTCGACGAAAATCGAATATTAGCTTTTGCTCACAAATTTTACCAACGAACAATATGAATTCTCCTATGGCTCGTAGAAGTTCTGCCCTCGGCCTCTCCGGTCATTACGTCATGCGACCTCCTTCACTAATCAGTATGAATAAAGCCAACTCCTATTCACTGCCAGACAGCCCTACTATTAGTACGCACGACTCTATATATCGATACAGATCGAACTCCTTACGAATCACCGATGATATTTTAATAAGACGTTCAAGCTCACTGCGTCAAGGATTATTAGGTACTACGGAAAAGCGTAAAAGTAGTTTAGAAGACATAGGGGTTTCGCAGTTTTCAACGACGCACGGAAACGCTATTCGAATAGCACTAAATGATGACATTGGAATCGAAGTAACGCCCCCGGAAGAGGCCAGTCCGCCTACTAGAATCAGTACATCATTAGCCATCGGGTCGCAACCTTTTCATCAAAGATTTCAAAGTCGCGGCTACAGCATGAGTAGTCTAACATCATCACCCATAAATCGACCAAATATGCTAGCATCAGCGTCTCAACAGTACCTGCATTACGATTCACGGAACATACTTTCACCATCTACTGGATCATCGCCAGCTCTTGAACAAACAGATATCAAAGGCACTATAGTATGATATTACTCGACGTGGACGCAACACTTAAACGTGACTATCTTGAAGTTTAAGTTGCAATTTGTTACTTTAGAAAAGCACCGCCCAAAACTCTCATTGGGTATTTCCTTATATTTTTGATCGGTAACGTCTGTGATAAGTTGTCTATTGACCAGAATGTAGCTATTTTTTCTAAATTTCTTGGGATCAATTTTCTTTTCGCCTAACTTTTATTTTCTTTAGATAAAAATATTGTTTTTATTTTTATTTTTTTTTTAATTTCGATGAAATCAGGAATCGTCAAACTGTTTCATGCAAGCTTATGCTGAGAATAATTTAAAATTCATTATGAAGATTATAAATTTTATATTTTGCTTTAGTTTCAAATTGAAAATTACCAAAATCGCAAAATAATTTTACAAATTTACTAACAAACTAATGTTTAACCCCTAAAGGCGCACTCTCGAGTTAACTCGACCGCGGTAAACTGACAAAATTGTGCTTATTCGAGATAACTCGAGCAATGTTCTACTTTATTCTGCTCTAATGTTTGGCACCTAAATTTCGATTCTTTTTATATTTTTGGAATTTTCTTTCCAAGACAACGTTCTAAATTGTGTGTCTTTACATTTAAAAAAAACTGCTTTTTGGCAGATCTTTTTTAAAAAGTTGTGCTTAAATGAGTTGAAAATTGTTTGTGAAAGCTTCAAATATCTAGAGAACATTTTCAAAATGTTTTAACGTCACAAAAGAACATTTTTTATATTCTTAAAGTCATTGTTAAATATTTTTAAAAAGATGACTTAGTGTTTTATGACAATATTTTATAAAAGTATAGTTTTTATTTTCGAAATATGTTGAAACATAAGTTTTGAAGTTAATGAACAATTTATGCTACTTGTAATCATTTTATTAACAACAAAACAGTTTCAAATCGATTCATACTTAAAAAAATGAAACCAAATAATGTTAATAGAAAATTCAAATTTCTAAATTATACACTAACTTAAAAAACTTATTTTAAGACCTTATTTGGTGGGTAACCTAGTAATGTGTTTGATTAATCACAAGTTACAACACCGGTTGCAACAAACATTCGCCAAAATATAGTTATGATCAAGTTTTACATTCAGTTTTCTTTAAATATGTTTGAATTTTAGAAAGACAAAACAAGAAAATCTCTCTTTGCTTGCTTC
>AGDA01038494.1:0-11090 GCA_000281935.1 Mengenilla moldrzyki | reverse complement strand
CAAATTTAGTGTGTAATAAAAGTTTAAATTGAGTTTTCAATAAAAGTTCAAAATTAGTGTTCAAAAAAATTCTAATTTAGTGTTCAATAAAAGTTCAATTTTAGTCTTCAAATTTAGTGCTTAAACTGGCAATGAATTGATCCTTCTGACACAAAGAATTAGGCTTTAATATATATATATATATATATATAGTAAAACTCAAATCGATTCTAAAGCGATAAACTTATTAGTTAGATCTCTGTAATAAATATGTTATTGTTGTAATATTGAAGCTTTTATTTGTTATAACGGCGTCATATTCAAAATTGAAATATTAAAATATTCATCGTTATCAAAATAGTATTATAATAGACATACAGTAATAACTTTAGTTTTTCATTTTTCAGCTAGTGTTCAAAAGTAAAAATAGAAAAATAATGCAAGAATAGAATATATGTCAATAGACAAACTTCGTCAATATATACAGAAAATGTTTGCAGTTTTTCGTATAGTACAAACGGTCTATTAGACAATTTATAATTTCACTGGACGAAGAAAGTAAAATATGTATGTTGCTACATTGTAAAAATTATAAGTATGTAATGAGAAGAAAGTAATGTGAGCACGTTTAAACATTGCGATATATTTGTTAGATAATTTTGAAGTATCGTACATTTTCCCACATTGGTTGCTAAATATATTTTGAATTCATTTTTACTTACAAAAAATGAACATATACATAGAAATCGGTTTTAATGGGTTTTTTATTAAAGAAATTTTTATTTTTAATTTTCTTAAGTGAAATCAGTGAATTTTTATTAAGCAATTAATACAGGAAACAGATCAATGTCTCTCTATCAAAAACTTTATAAGAAAGGTGATAAAATTGAAAAACATTTGATTGAAATTCTAATCTTTTTTTATTGAAATCACCTTTCTTTTTTGAAAATCACAACTTTATTTTGTTGCAAGTATTATTAAAACTTATTACATATTTATACAGGACTATACTGTACTATCGGTGTACAAGATGATCTGAACTAATGTCATTTATGATCGATTAGTAAATGATACTATTATACGTTTAGTATTTAATAAAAGTTCAAATTTTTAGAAAAAGGTTGATTTTTCACTAATTTTTTTCTTTGATCCTTTACGTCTCTAAACTAAACTAAAAAAATAACACCAACATGTTGCAAAAAAAAATATTAAAAAAGCTTTAAAACAATGTTAAAAAACATGCTATAAGATAAAAGTAATATCAACAGCATGTTTCAAAATAAATGTTAAAAAGTTTCAAAAATGGTTTAAAAAACATTTAATAAAATATACTTTTAACATTTTTATAATATATTAAACATGTTACAAAACTTTTGCCTAACATTAACATATTTATAAACGTGTTGTAGCACACAGAAAATAATTTGGTGTGGGAAAACAACATTTAATATTGGAAGTGCCCATCCTGGAACAAGAAGATTTCAGATGGCCTATTTCCTAGAAACACAATTGGGCTTTTATTTGAATTTTCTATATACATGTAATTGCTGTTTTGAACTACCGGCTTGCTAGAAGTACAATAAGCCACATGGCTGCAGTGCTAGGGTACTAAACCCGTCTAGAAAGCATGGCTTATTATTTTTTATTTACAACTACAATAAGTCAGTTGGCTGCAGTGCTATGGTATTAATTTCATCTAGCAAAGTATAGTCTAAAATAAATAATAAATAAGCTTTTCTTATAAACATAATTAACTTTTTTCTCTATGTATAAAAGTAGAGACTTTTAAAATTGTCAGCCAAAAATAAAACGTTGATTACCCGAATCCAGTTGCCCATCACTTCAGATATGTCGCTAACTAAATTCACGGATGAACCGAACAGTTCATCTGGCACTTGTAACGATACACGATCCGGGTCGAAAATAACGACATCTTCGGTGGTCGTAACTCTCGGCGTTGTAGACATATAGGCACCTACATAGGAGCCAAACGGATACCCAGCTGAGAAGCTGCGACTCTGATTGCATGTTGAAAGAATAATTTAGTGAAATTTTAAAAAATCCCAATCAGAAAGTATATAAGGTACTCTTTTTACATAACAATCCGATTCGTAAATTTCCAACTTTCTTCATGTATAATATATAATAATCAAAAACATATTAATAACATATAAAGAGATAATTCTAAGGTTAAATTTCTTACGAATTTTTTAGAATTATTATTAGAGCACCCTAAAATGGGCGTAAACCAATTGCTTTATTCCTACGTATGTGTTTGAACTCTTGCTTTAAAACCGTTTGTTAATTACAATCACATAAAATCTATTTAGACACGTTTCAACTCCATCAGAGTTAACCTTATGGGGGTTGTTGCGAATTTTAACCTATACGATGTGAAAAAAAGTCTCCATATTGTAAATTATCGAAGTAATAATTAAAACTTATTTCAAAGTACAGTAATTTAATTTTTTTTAAATGTATATTTTAATTTTAACTTGGAGTTAGCCTTGATAATTTAAACAAAATTAATCATCTAGACGGTTATTAAATTTTCATAAATTTAAATATAAAAAGCTCAATTAATTTAACTGAACAATTAAATGACAATTAATTAGATTAATTATTTAAGAACAGATTTTTTAAGCATAAAAAAGTACTTATATTAAATTTATTTCACAAAATTTATTCATTATATAATTTACTTTTATTTTAATCCGTTACATAAAGAAAGTTTGAATTACTTAAAGGTTTTTTGCTACAGATTAATCAGTTTTTTATTAATAAAAAGTCTTGGTTCAGCCTTGAAAACAGTTTATTTCTTAATTAAAAATTTCAACTTTTTACCACATAAAGAACAATTGTTTTATTATAAAATAACAAAAAATAAACTTTTAAAGTTAAAAAAAGTTAACATTTTGGCAGTAAATTAAAATAGGATTAGAATGGTATCTCGATATGTGCATTTGAAATTTAAATGGTACATATTTGGACTTAAAATATTACACGGATTTCGTTTCAATTTTGCAATTTCGAATTGATGTAATAAACGATTATTTTAGAATTCGATTTTATACTAACTAATTGATCATGTATATGAAGGTGTTATATAAGAAAATTGCGAAACTTTAGTTAATCATAGCTATTAAAACTATCAAATAGTTACTTTAGTTTAAAAATAATGCATTGTAATTGTTGTAATTGAAAATAGTATGTTGAAAATTACGAAAAATATTCATACTTTGTTTTTAAGCAATATTTATTGTTTATGATATTATTCGTTTTTTGCTCTATTACAGGATTGGTCAACCCAGTGATTCTCAAAGTGGATGTCGCAGCTCCTTGGGGAGTCATTAGGGAGCCGCGAAACATTCAATTAAACAATTCGGCAATTTTTCAGTCTCAATATAGATGTTACTAAAACAGTTGAAATTAGATATTTTATATTATTTCAGAGAAAGTAATAAGTATAAGTTTTTAATACTTCGCTGTTAAATAGGTAATCTCTTTTAAAAGAAGAAAGTTCTAAATTTTTAATAAAGTCAAAAATTTAATGAATTGAGGGAGTCACGCAAAACGATTATTTAGGGAGCCGAAAACCGGAAAAGGTGGTAACCTCTGAGTTAACCTGCAATGTTTGAGTCAAATGTGATTCACGTAATAATAAGTTAAATTAAAGTTTTTTCCTCACCAATGTGTTAAGTTTTACCAAAATAATACAACTTGTTCCAACATACCAAACTTCGAATTAAAGTCTTTAAGTATACAGACTGAAAAACAGTTTGTCTATTGAACATAAAAGTTTGTAAAAGTTACAAAAATACAAATTTAAATTGTTTTCGCCAACTATTGGTGCCGATTTAAATAATCTAGTTATTTTAAACATTTCTTATTACAAAAAACAAGCTTTTAATTTACCGTCATTTTTTTTAACGATTTTCGTCATTTTCCTAACGGTTTTCGCCATTTTTGTTCAAAATTTAAATAAGCTCGGTGCTAAAAAAGATTATTCCACCCTACTTTATTAAAAAGTAAAAAAAACTATTAACCTCAAACTACGCTTGCGCGTAGTAAAAATTTTATTTAAGAAAACCCGCGTAAATGGTAATTTAATTTGGCTAAGTAAAGTGATGTATTTTATATTACCATACCTTACTCTTGATAATTTTACTATGTTCTTTTTTGAACAGTTAAATTTTACTAAAAAAAATTGATAAAGCATCAACACTGCTTTTTGTTTAGTGAGATTTAGTAACAAGAAGTAATTTACCATTTGTATTTTAAACGCTGGTAATTTACTATGGTAATTGTCTGAATGGTAATGTGAAATAAATGAAAACTATTAGTAACTTTTAGTCGTTTTGTGAACACAACCTAGAACACTAAGTTTATAAGTTTTGCTCAAGTGTAATGAACTAAGATCGTTTAGAATGTAATTTTTGTGACATTTTAATACGATAAATTTGAGATTAATTTCGAGTTACTATTTTATGTTTCTAGTTTTAAAACTATTTACAAAATTAACCTGTAAACCATTCTAAAACGATTTAAAACATGAGTGATCAAATTAAAATACTTTAAATAAATATAGGCATTTAAAATATCTAGTGGTTTCTTACTGCCTCTTCGAATACTTATTTTACTAATATTATTAAGATATACAAATATGCATATTTTATAATACATTAATGTAAACGTATTAATTTTAAGTAAATTTTTATTATTATGATTTGCTTTTATAATTAAAGCTTCCATATTAGCTCTAAATTTAATCAGAAATTTTTGTTAATTAATTATATATCATTTTTTAAATTTTATTATTTTTTACAAATTAGTATTCGAATAATTTTTTATTTTTGATTTTCAAAAGTGAAATTTTTTTGAACGGGTAATAAACAATTCATAATTGAGGCTCAAATCTAATAAATTACAGATAATAATAATATTTGTTAGGTAGATTGAAATTTCGACTAAAATATGTTCAAATTTTATGTCTTTTTTAACTCTTTTTGATTTAGTTCTGTTGATGTAAACATTTGCAGACAGCCTACTATTAAAAAAAAGGTTAAACTGGTAAAAAATTATATAAGAACTTTCTTTTAGTATAAAAAAATTATACTCATTTCTTTATTATTTAAATACAATACTGCTGTTAAACAACAATATTAATCATTTTTAAATCAGATTACGCAAGTCTTTTTTGCATCAAAACATTAATTGTTTTTTAACGAATCTTTTAAGTAAATAAAAAAGAAAAAATAAACCGAGAATTGTTCTGTGCTTTCAAACGTCTAAAAAGTTTAAAATTATTTACTACAGTGAAGAAATCCTACTCAAATACACAAGGAATAGTATTTATTTTTTGTTGGCAACAATGTAAAAGCCATTATGATTTGATCGGCTTCAGAACTAAGAGTTCTTTTATCATGTTCATTTAAAACTTACATTATTTTAAAATAAAATTTAATTAATTTACGAAAAAATGTTATTGTTTTAAAAAAATATATAATTTAAAAAGATGTTTTATTATTTGTTTAACATTTATACAGACTGAAAATTTTGATAGCTTTACCACGAAAATTAATTTTTATGTTATCTTTTAAAGTATAAAATATGTGAAGATAAATTTTACTAGTTTTCAAACAATTATATGTACTTAGTTTATACTTTATACTTACATGAGATCTATTCACAGATATAAATATTCATCTTTTGTTTTTTTTTAAAAAACTTAAAAAATAGAAAAAAAGTTTAAATAGTATACAATGTGAGTCTCATATGAGACCTGCCGTGCTTTAAAATTGATCTCTTAGAAACAAATATTTAAACGATTTTTTATTATGTGTGAAAGGATATTTTAACACTTCAAATAGTATGTAGAGTAATGTTAAGTTATATTTCCTTTGCTATACTATAAATGCTTTAACTCCTTAACATACATATCTGGCTGATTATTTTTTAATATTATTTAAATGTTCTTTGTTAACAATCTGATTAATAAAAATCCAAATAAAAGTAATTATTTCAACATAGTACCATGGTTTTTTGGAGTTTACTTTCATGTATAAATAACGCAAGTAGGTGTTTAAAAGCATAGAAAGAAAATTTCATTTTCAAACAAATTGTAACTTTAGGCTGTGTTCACAAATTTCAATTGTAAAATATTGTAATGTAAAATTTACTTAGTAATGTAATTTACATTCCTTTTTAAAGTAAAGTAAGTTACATTCCATTGTAATCTTTAGAAAATTTTTGGTCTGTGAATACGAAAAAAAACAATATACCACAGAATAAGCACTTGTTTACCGTAGTCGACTCCCTTTGTAAAATTTTATAATAAAATACAGAACAAACTGTAGTTTCTATTATTTTGTGAACGATTGTAAACACTACAATTACGAATTGTGAACGCTTGTAATGTTTACAATCTATTTATGAACGAATGCAAAGTAAAAGTTACTTTACAATTGAAATTTGTGAACACAACCTTATTTTAAACTCCAAAATAGCTCAGTAATTTGTTAAAATGGACATCTTGTATACAATATGTTGTTTGTTAATTTCACAAAGCTAATCAGTTGAGCAAATTTAAATTTATTTTTTGTTGCATTAAGCACTATTTAATTTATATGTTAAAAAATCATAAACAATAAGAGCTTCTAAAATAAAAGATTACTTCTATTTTAACAGTGAACTTATTGTATAAAACGATACTTTGCTCTGTGTGATGAAATATGTTTTTAAAATTATTAAGTAACATGTCCAAAAAGTGACATGAAATTTGAACAACTCTTATGTGAAAAACCTTTTAATTACTTATTTAAAAACATATTCTAAACTAGAAAAGCTCACAACTTTAACAACTTACTGTCTGAGAGCATTTCTAGAACATTTTAATAACATATTTGTAAACGATTTATATAAAGTTTTTTTAATAATAAAGAAAATGAATTAATAAAAAATGAAAGGAACAAAAGTTAAGTACTTATTTATGAGTTTAAAATGTGTATTTTTAAATATTTTTCCTAACATTTATACTACTAAACGTAAAGGAAAACCTACTTGAATATTCAACTTATTTATTAAATTTAGTTTAAGTAACTATTTAAGGAACATTTAGTCACGGATTTTAATTGATTTAAGTCCAAATATCATAAATGAATTAATATCGAAATACCATTATGAACATAAGAGAAAAATTTTCGAGAAAAGGCGTGGTTAACGGTAGACGTGGCCGTTGGGCGGGACTAAACGGAGGCGTAGGCTGCGAAGTCGGCACCGTATTGGTTATTGTTAGTATGAGAGTTAGCGTTTAGATGAAATTGTGCATTCGACTGGTGCTCGGGTTGATGCTGGTCGTGCTGTTGATACTGGGTCGCTTGCAATGAAGCGCCTAGTGTCTGTGGGAACTGCGCAATGGACTGCTTCAAAGCTGAACTACTACTTAGGAAGTTGCCAATATTGGCAATCAGACCCGTAGACGCGCTCACTTTGCTTCCTATAAGATTTAGCGCCGGTCCAATTGCGTTCGCTTTTCGATTCAGTGCCGTCTGAAACGTGTGCGTGAGCTGGTTAAGTGGCGGCCGTGGCGGCTCAATACCATGGATCTTGTTCTTTACTATGTTCGTTTGGTCCAACTGTGATATCCATTCCGTCTTCTGATCAATAAAGTTATTGATTTTCTAAGAAAACACCCCTCTATTAATTTCTGTTTTAATTTATTTTGAAATATAGCCAACTTCTTGTATATAGACAAATATTGCTTTACAAATTAAACAATTCTGTACTTTAAGGTTTCAGAATAATCGTATATATGACAAAAAAGATGAATTACACGGATAAAAATTTTTATATAGGTTTAGGATTAAGTAAAACAAATTTTATGTTTATGAACAAAGTCGTAACTTTTAACAATAATCAATTTGAATTGATTATCTATACACTGAAAAAAGATCATAGGTAAATTTAACGAAAACTGTTATTGATTCAACGACAATTGTCGTTAACTTACGTAAAACTAACACAGATCGAATATCTCAAAAAAATTCCAGTGTAGTTTTCCAACACTTTTTTACTAAGATCCGAATTCCTGAATTCACTATATAAATATCAAATATTAAAATACTAAAAAATTAGAAAATAAGATCTTCTTTTTAAAATAAAGTATATAAAAAATTGCTTAAAACGAGAATATCTGTAAATAATTTAATGAAATTTTTTGATTTGAGTTCATTTTTGGCATAGATCTTTTTAATTATTTTTTAGTATTTTTAGATAAATACTAGTTGGTTGTATTCCTTCAAATCGGAAGATATAAGCGAATAGTTTGTATATTGCTCTAAATAATTTCCATTGCATACTGAGTGGCGCTAAAATCATTAAAAACACTGCTTATCTTTGAGTCTTGATTTTGATGTTTATAAAACATATTCAACAGTTTCTTAAATCTTTTTTGTTATTAACTTGTGCTAACTTTAATTTGTTTTCTAAAATATTAGCTTAAAAATTTTATATACTTTATGATGTGTATAATAAGAGTAAACTGTTATAGTAATGAAAAAGTAAAAGGTTAGCCACTTAGCTATTTTTTATTGAAATGGATATTGCAACACTGTAAAAAGATATGTAAACAGACTGTTATAAACGTATTTTATTAAGTCTTGAAAACACTATAGATGTATAAAAAATTAAAAAGTGCTTTTAGCGCCACTTAAAGATATTTGCCAACTTATAAAAGTACTATATGTTATTATTTTACTATATATAGAAATTTAAACGTTTACCAACATTTATATAAAAAAATTTAAAAAATTGGATTTTGCGCAAAAAATGTGCCCTAATGAAAAAATTATTGACCTTTTTTACAGATATTTTTAAACAACATTTATACACGTTACTTTATAGAAAGAAACATTTCTTTATATTCAATTTAAGTATTTGTAACTCCGCCCCCAGAAAACTATAGCTTTATTAATATAATTTTTTTTTAATGGGCGTGTCTAATCGAATGAGGCTAGTTTGAAGAAAATCACTCTGCGATATCTAAAGATGTTACTCTGTTAGTTCCTAAACAATCTCTATAAAATATACTTGTAATAAATTAAGCTTTGAAAAAGACATATATGAATTAATCTAAAATTTAAAATTGAACAATTTCTTCAAATGTTCAAAAGTATTCAGTAGTGCCAACGTTTCAATCACCAGACATAAATTGACTCTGTACTTAAGCAAATCTTAAACATATGTATAATTTAAGAGCTAAATATTACTGTTAAATTATAATTATAATTGTTAAACTTTTTAACACCAAAACTCAAAACTAAAAAACTCTAAACAAATTTTATAGAAGTAACTGCTAAAGTTAAAAGTTACAATTAGATTATTTATACAATTTTATGTAAGTATATTTGAACATTTCTATTTAACACTTCCTTTACATTTTTAGAAAAAAGTAAGAGTTAAATTAATACTTTCCATTTTTAATTTGAGAGTTGAGCGAATAAAGTTGTTACTTTTATTTATTAGGCATAAAGAAAAGAGACCCTAATGGAGTTTAAATTGAGAATTAACTTTGATTTACTATTTAAAAACTTTTGTTATTTACATATATATTAAAATATATAAAAATTAACGTTTTGTTATGATATATTGGCTATACAGGGTGTAAAAACTTACCCCGAAAATAAACCCGAGCACCGCACTTTTAACTCCTACTGCAAAATCGATCTTTCTCTTGTCCCGATTCTGACTCTTACCATCGTCATCCGGCTCCTGGTCAAAATACTAAGTATGCAATTAGCTTAAAAAACACCACTTACCATCGTAAGGTCCCTGTCTGATAACTTGGACGGTTGCTGATACGGTACCGCTTGTATTAAATGCAGTGTAACAACCAAACCGATTAGAAGTTTGTAGTTCATTACGGTAGCTATTTATTTAAAGTTATAGGTAACTATAGATAAATATGTATGAGTTAAGACAATAAGTGTGTAGTATGAGGTGTGTAGATCTAGCACATTTTCTGCAGTCGACTGATAGAAAGTGAATGCATGCAACTTTATAAAATCGTGTTCGTTTTAAAATGTATGTAGGTCGTGTAACTACTACTTGTTCACATCGTGCCATCCACTCTTGCCGAATTCGCGCCATTTGAAACCACGATTGCAGAACTAATACCTCTTACATTTTAGTACTTTTTACGCCATCACCACTTTAATTGCCGATTTAATTACCGGAATTTGGCAAAACCCAGTATTTTATATTATCTACCTACGTAAACTATTTCTATAGGTTGAACGCAAGCTTCTTTATTAATATATTACAACTTATGCCTAAAGTTTACATAACAACTTTATATGATAATTAAAATTTCACCTGTACAAAATTAATTAAAGAAATCATTAAGTTGATGCTTATAATTAGACATGTAATACGCATGAAAAGAAGGCAATTATGTAACGTTAATTAAAAAGAGATATGTTTAGGTCATTAATTAGATGTAAGATTGCATTTGTTTCATACATGGTAAGCAAACGAAGATTGCTCTAATTACATTGCGATTATTCATTAACTCTTGGATATTTGCAAAAATTCGACCCGTATAACGCAACTGTATGAAGTAGGGAGTTTAAATTTTGCTCAAGCTTTTAAAGTTTAAAAGCTACTCATGTTATTTATCGAATAATACGATATTAACACTTGGGTGTAATAAGTAATCAGTATTAGGATAATATAGCAGAAGTAACGATAAGTTTAAAACCAGTTTTTGTGTTATTTTTATGTTGTATAAACACCTTTTATAACATTTTCTTAGAATTTTTTTATATTTGTTTTACTAGATGTTACTGAAGTTATTTTTATGTTATATTAATATGTTTTTATAATTTTTTAAAATACTTGTTATAACATGTTTTCAAGTAATTTCTGTGTTGTAGTAATATGTTTCACACTATTATTTTAAAACAACTTTAATAATATTCTAATATGTTTTTGACATTATTCCTGACTTCTGTTAATTTTGTTCAAAACAGATTTAGCAATATTTTTATTGATGCTTTTCATGTTAATTTTATGTTGTATTATTGTTTTTATAAGAATTTTTAAAACATTTTCTT
>AGDA01038430.1:0-12688 GCA_000281935.1 Mengenilla moldrzyki | reverse complement strand
TAAGAAAACTATGAAAATAAAATTATTTTAAAATGCAACTAGGCCAATGGAATTGATCAAATTTTATGTATTTTTTTTTAAAATTTGTGAAAGTACTAAGAAACTTCGTATGAAAATGATGATAAATTTGTCATTTACGAATTGTATATTTATGGTAAACTAAATTGAAAATTTGTCTCGCCGCGTGTTGGTGCCTTTAATGTCACGCTATGAACTATAGCTATCGATTTATCTAAATTTCGATTAAATATGACACTAAAAAGCTATACGCACAAGTTTGCTTAGAATAAAGCTTTCATGTCGTTTCGGTTCGAATCATAGTTCATTTTAAAATTATTTTCACGATAAACGTAAAAAAAATTACTTGATATTCTAATCAATGAATAAAGCACTTTTTCATTTTATTAGTGAATGCATGCATGAAAAGCCGTTTTTCTTTACAGAAATTTTTGTTATATGAAGAAAAATAAAAAATAAATTCATTAAATTTTCTCGACTCAAAAAATTCGAAAAAAGCATTATTTCGAATGCGTGTTTCAAATAATTAAAGTAATTTATTATTTTATTCACTCCTAGAAAATAAATGCATGAAGACAAGACCGAAAGTTGTATTTAAAAAAAATTACATGAGCATGTTATAAATACCCTCTTTTACATGTATACGATAAAACAGTATTTAATCCTTAACGTAGAATTTGAAATTATAATATAACAAAGAATAAATTCGTTTTATTGCGTGTTTTATAAAAATTAAATGTAGACACACACAAATATACAACAAATATAGTGTTAAATTTTCATTCATTGATTTATGAATTTAATTTTTCGGTGTTGTTTCATCTTTTATTGATTCGTTTTTCCCTTTTAAAAATTACTAATTGTCCATAGACATATTATAGCGACATATTTTGTGAGAATTAATGATATTTTTTAGATATTGACAGGCAACACTAATACGTACACGATCCAGAAAAACGAGCTGGAGCCGGCAATTTTGGCGAGCAAAATTCGATTTGTGCCCTACAGTTACCACGAACGGACTGTTTGTATGCGCGTTGAACTATATGGCTGCCGATGGAATGGTAAAGAGCACAATGATGTGGATAAAATACTTTCTTAGACCAGATAAACTTATTAACTGTTTAGAATCTATTGAACAGGTTTAAAACAGGTTTGGTTTTTAGCATACTGCCTTATTAACGTCTAATGTGCATTTATCATGTCAGCTTTCTAATTAATCATAGAAATTAGTATTCTGAGTCGTCTTCATAAAGTTGAGTCGATTAGGAAATCAGTTTTTATAAACATTTCTACTTATTACATACCTATATGACAGAGTTTGCTCCATAGCATTGCAGCTTAGGTAACAACTAGGTAGGTGATTGGATATACTTCACAAGACCAAGCAATAGTTCGACTGTATTGCCTTTGATAGTGGTGCGTCTGAGATCATCCAATCAGAGCTTGGTCATCCTCCAACGGGTGACTTTGTAGTGTAAGATAGCGAGTATTCCTCTCCTCTTCATTACACAATTTAATGAGAGATTAGAAATATTTTACTTTTTATGTAATTTTCTTCCAATTTTTCCTAACACTGTGCATGGTCTGTAGAATGTATTCTATAGCTTTCTTTTGGTAGTCCCAAGTATTTAGCTCAGAGTCAATAAATTAATTTCAAGATCCCAGTTTGACTAGAACATTGGCTTTATCGCTATCCTTATTCTTGTGGTAACTCTGAATTTAGAAGAACATTGTGCTAATTTTGGAATCAAGTGTCTAAAGGCTTCAAGAAAATTCGCATATCAACCGAAAGCCGATAGCATATTTTCCAAGAGTCTTATACACCTGTAGGCTGTTCAACAAGACTGCGATATTTTTACCCAAATATCTTTTTGAATTATTAAATATAACTTTTAGATAGAATTAAATCATTGAATAGAATGTAACAGATCGTACTCAAGATATCATACATAAATAAAGATTGACTTTAATCGAAATATGTAAACTTAATGAGGAATATCATCGTTTTTAAAAGCAGAAAAAAATTATTTCTTAGTCGAATAGTTCATTAGCATTTTATCATTCTTTGTCTCAATTACTTTTGTGTATAAAAGTAAATATTTATATTGGTGTAATGTTATAGGTGTAATGACCAAGTGCTCAAAAAGCTTAAATTATCACGTTTTTAAAACGTTCAAAAAAATTCAAGAAAACTTGTATAACAAGTTGTAAGTTTACTTTTATTGGTCAAGAGAGTATCAAATGTTTTCAATTAGATTAAAATACTTTTAAATATTTAGAAGGAATATTAAGTTATTCAATGCCGCAAGGTGATATTCGCGGCAGTTGGAAATTTTTTGACTTAACATATGATGGAGTTTGGAACGATAAAGGACTCCAGAATGGTCTCGGTCAATTAACTGATGGTAAATTTGGACACGATGATTTTCGTGCTGTGCAAAATTTGGCGAATTTCGTTCAATTTGAAAATGTTGCCACTAGTCAACAATGGGTCGGATGGCGTAGTGACGTACATAACAATGAGCCGATCGATATAGTTTTCGAATTTGATCAAATTCGCATTTTTTCAGCTGTACATATTTTTTGCAATAATCAGTTTACAAAGGATATTCAAGTAATTAATTTTTTTTAAAAAAACCGTCTCATTTAATGTATTTTGGAAAAAAGTTAAAAAACAGTAATCAGTTGCAATTTGACCCTTAGAGATATCGGTTTTTAAAATGTTCACCGAAGGGGACCTCAAAAATCACAGTTTTAATTAAATGATAAGCTTTATTACATGCACTACCGCTGTGTTAATCTTAAACACAATTTTCTGTTTGTAATTAGATATTAATAGCATTATCCAATTTATTAATTAATTTTAATAGGTATCGTAATTACAATATTAATAATAATAGCAATGTTTACGAATAAATTTTTAGATAATTTAATATTTAATCAGATAGTGTTCAATAAATCAAAGTGAAAGAGTATTAAGTTAAAATTTTTCACTTAGACATTGAAAAAATTAGTATAGGTTGAAACTTAAATTTTGGAATAATTCGAAATACAACCTGCTTAAATATTTATTTAAGGTTTTCATTAAATTAATTAATTTTAAAAAGTTAATTTTTTAGTAAATTGAAAAATTTTATATTAAAAAATCAAATTTAATAGTTTAGAAAAAAGCTTACTTTTGTCTTTTTTTGGTAAACAGTTATCTTTTTAAATTTAAAAAAAAAGTTAACAATGTTTTAAAAATTGTTTTAATGTAAACAGTTGAATAATTTTAAATTGTTAAATTTTAATTTAAAAAAAAGAATAAAAATTTTAACATGTAGAATGAGTAAAATAACAAATTGTTTATAAGCATTATAAAAACTTTAATGTAACATAACATTAAAAATATAAACATGTTTTAATTTTTTTTTAATAAAATTGATTAGTACTTAAATAAATAAAAGTGGTAATTCAAATAAAAGTACCCACTTTAATGCTATTATAAAACATATTGAGAGAAGTACAAACTGCTATTTTTTAGAAGCTTATCATCCAAATGCTGTAATGTATTGTTTTAAAGAGCTTTAAGTTTTATAAAGTAACTCTAAACAGAATCTCTTGTTTACTGAGCGTAAATAGCATTAACTATATTGTTATTTGACTCATAAAACTCTTTCTCCTAATAAAAAACTTTTGGTTTTTTATTAGGTTTTAACAAACATTAGCTATTTTTTTACAGACTAGGATTTTTTACATATTTTCAATTGAGTCCTCTTGCACACTGAGAAAAATATTTAGTGAGATAGGACAAATAAATTTAATGTGTCGTTAGAACAATTTTTTTTTAGAAAAATTAAAATTTTTTTATTAATTATACTGAAAAAAAATATTGACATTATAACAATAATATAGAAGAAACAGTAATTTTTATTATAAAACACGTGTAATGAAAAAATTATAGTTAAATTATCAATCTGTAAGTTTAAACCAAAAAAATTTATTCCTCGACTTATAATAATTTATTTGAATTAGATATGTTTATAATAGCACGATTTTAACGATATTTTTTCTTTCGGTGTACCATTAAGGTATTTTTAAATTAGTAAAATGTTTTATATTCTAAATGTAGCAAAATTCTTTGCTAAAATTAGATAAATATTATCTTTTTCAGCTACAATTTTCTTTCAGTATATATATATATATATATATACTAAGAAAAATTATTTAAAATGGTGACTAAAATAATAGCGATTACAAAAATAAAAGTTGTTATTTTAATAAAACATACATTAAACCAAGCTAAATATAATTTGAAATTTCGAAACAGAGCTTAAGTTTTTTATGCTGAAAATATTGTTCAGATTCAAATTGTTCAAAGCAATATTATGTTTTTCTGTTAAAAAATATATAATATATAATACATATAATATATAATATATATAAATTATTGGCGTTTTTGAAAACAGGATTCCGCCAAGAGTATGGTTATTAAGATATTTTGTTAAACTTACTTGGTCTTGCACAAAGTATAAAAGTTGAGTAATTTTGAGTAGCTATGACGTATTAGTTTTCTTATATTGAGAATATTATTTTCAAAAACGTCTTACGTTAGCATAAGTTAGTATGTAAAAATCCGTCTATTGTGTGCTGAATAAGTTTATACGTTGCTATGATGTTATACTCGTGTATAATGATATAAAAAGTATATACTTTTTATGTCATTTTAACATTTATTAGTTCACAAGCATTATAAAGTTTGCCAAAACCTCATGAGCTAACGGATATGATAATAAAATAAAAAGTTTATATTTTTTATGTTTTTAAGTTTTTATTCTTTGTGATTTAACAATCATTGACGATATATTTTTTACGTTATCTATTAAAGATATCATAAAAAAGTATATATAGTAATATTAATGCACAAACTTATATACCAATATAATACAATAGAATATTATATAATAACGAAAAAAAAACAGGAATGAATAGTCATTTAATTATTTCTTTAACTTGTCCCCATATATTTTTCATCAACCTTTACCTTTTTAATTAATCGATTTACTTATTTAATGTTAGTTTCCTAATTTAAATAAACAATTTATTTTAATTTTTATGAATCACTCATAAATTCCTAATGTAACAAACTCAACTGTAGGATATGCATGATCACAAATCCAATTCACAAATGTCAAATAGCATGCACAGATACGTTACACTAAATTGCATAAAAATACATTTTTTAATACAAATGACAACTTTCTGATCCACTGTGGAATGTTATGACTGATAGGCTGTCCTCAGGCGTTTCTATATGTATACACTAATAAAAATTTTTACTTAACTTTGGGGCTAGTAAAAAAGTTTTACTTTTATAAAAAAATAAGCAAAAATTTACTTAAAATTAATATCTGTATGCTAATATATCACGAAATAAGTGTATTTTTATGAGTTTCAATAATATAGTTCTACTAGTTCGATAATTAAGTAGACTTATATTTAAATCGATTTTGATAATTTTAAATTTATTAAAATAGACTTCATCTCGATTAGTAGAATAATTGTTGTAAATAAGATTTGAAACTAAAGTATAACAGGAACGAAATAAATTAAAACTCAGAAATACTTCAAATATACAAATTTGTTAAATTTAAATTTAGTTGAATTTTAACTGAAACCCAAATTAAAAAATAAAAGTCTACACGAATAACAGAATTTTCTATGGCATGATTAGTACAGAACTAAATAAAAACTCCTTTGTATTTACGCAAGAATGAATTGAATTTGTATTTTTCACAAACTAACTAGAAAATCAGTAACCTGGAAAGAACATATTAGGCGTTTTCGAAAATAGCACTCCGCGAAGTAAGATATTTTGGTAAACTTACTCGGTCTTGTACAAGACATATAGCTGAGTAATTCTAAGTAGGTATGACGTAAAAGTGTCCTGTTCAGGCCCATATTTTTGAAAACGACTTATGCTAAATCATCTGTCATATTAAATGATTTTAGAATATTCCAAATCAAACCACCACAACAGATATATAGAAATGTTGTGTTCTATAAAGTACACCAATGAAATTGCCTGAGTGTAATTCAATGAAAAAATATGACCACACAATTTTTTTAATATCAATGAAATAACATTGTAATTACAATACCTTTACTTTGGTTTGTTTATTTATATATTTACTGGTTTGTTATTACAAAAATATGTTACCACAACGTTTGTTGTTTTTAAGGTGGTGTGAATTTGCCGGATCAACTAATGTATATTTTGAGCTCTCTTTTTTGAGAATTCTGATTTTTGAAGTAAAAAGCTTAGGGAACTAATTGCTCCAATTTGGGAATTTAAAATAAAATGATTACAGTATAATTTTATTTTTGAAATTTAGATTTTTTCGGAAGCGCGATTGTGGTTTAATATGACAGGACCACAATTTAATGGACAGCCGATTTCTCATGTTTGTGTCGAAGACCGAATTTTCGAAACAGCGCGTAATAAAACAATACAATTACACCGGCGAATTGGAAAATTTGTTAAAATTCAATTACACTTTGCGTCTAAATGGATTTTAATTAGTGAAATTGTTTTTGATTCAGGTTTCTGTTTTATTTCATTTTTATGCACTTCTTTGACGATTCGAAAACGAAATGTAATTGTTCGTAAACTATTCCAGAAATCGTACATGAGGGATTCACAATAGAACCACAACAAACAAACGAAAATGTGATTTCTGATAGTGATAAGAGTAACGATAAGAGCGAAGCTTTCGATACGGAAGCCAATGATCAAAAGACTGTTTTAAAAGCCGTGACTGAACTCTCGAAACCGTCGTTAGTCTCAAACGCGGCTAGTAAAAATGACGATTCCACTCTGATGACAATAATAGTTTCGATAATGACGTCGTTGATATTATTGCTCGTGGTGGTCGTTTGTCTAATAGCGAACCGAAAGCGTGGCCAGAAATTCCTCGAGAACGCTTTAAAGACTCCGAATTCCAGTTGTAGCACCATACAACAGAAGAACACAATGTACAATGCTCCTGTAGATATCTTGCTACCGGATGGTTACCAAAGTCATTATCATCAGCAGAGTTTTTTGCAGAAGAAGAAGTACATGGATTTGGAGCCATTAAACACTAATAATAATGGGACAATCGTAAGCCAGTTTCCAGTAACGGAATCGTTATTGGAGCGCATCGATGACTATCAGGAGCCATATCAAGCGTTGAAATACGCCCCTTACTACAACTACAGTTCGGTCAATTTAGAGATGCAGAATAAATCGTCATCGACGACAACAACGACAGCTACGAATTCCGAAGTGTCACATGATTATGCGACTCCAGAAATCAGTCTAAAGCCATTGTTAGAGAGACGTGACTCACAACAAAATCAACAGCAGCAAAAGTCACCGCGTAACAACCGTATTAAATCGTCCGCTTCCTCAAAGCGTAATTGTGTACATAAAAGTCCGGTCAAGAAAGTTAGTATATTGTTAAAACTCAAAAAATGGTTCTTTGTAGAAGGAGTTAAGTTTAATTAAGTTTATTGAAACTGAAATTTAACACGGTTTAAAGCGATTTGAACTATCAACGAATCATAGGCATTGCGTTCATATGACGGTGTGAACTATTGGTGGTCTATACGTAGTTTCCTTTATCCAACGGCATGGACCATCAGTGGCTCTCATGTTTCTGATTTTATTTGAAGAAATGAAAATATACACAGACGTCGAAAAAAAAGTGCCGAGTTGAATATGTGTTAAGCTTTAGTTTTTTTACTTTTTTCGAAATTATACTTATTTGCGTGTTACAAAACTTTATAAAATGTTTTTCATAACATATTTTATAAAGGTAATACTTTTATGCTATTGAAATGTGTTTTGAACACACTTCAAAAAAATTACAAAAATGCAAAAATAATCAATTGTTTGTTGCAAGCCGATGGCTCAATCGAGCAGTTACGTGTAGTCAATAAAACCAAACATCTCTCCAATTGTATCTTCTTAGCAGTAGTCTGGTCGGGATTTTCCAACACTAAGACGGTTATTATTCAGAATTCAAACAGCTATATAGACCGTTTTTGAGCACTGCTTTCACAACGCAACCCATAGGGACCTGGCTGTAGGTTTATTCAGTGCCGGTTCTCATCAATTTTATACCATGAGGCTAGTAATTAAGAAGCTGTTGCTTTTCTTCTGATAAAAGAATACTTCTGATATAGGAAGCTCTCTTGTCTTAAGATGTGACCACAAGAAAGAATGATTAGCGTTGAACTTTTTTTTTCAGTAATCCTTTCTAATCCCATCTACTTTCAGAGTCCAATTTTTCTCATTTGGAGAGAGAGAGAGAGCTTCGGATTTTTTTTCATTTATGTCTTTTCTGTACTAAATACCGGAAAGCATTGTTTCCTTTTTAAATGTTATGTCAGTTTTTCCTGAATTCCCTTTTGCATGGAGGTTTGATTAGTTAAACTTTTTTCTATTTATTCATTTTGGTTCATATGTATCTGATAGCCATCAGGTAAATGTATAATGTGCATTGCCAGTGCTCAGGTGACGACAATGTAAAGTGTTAACTCTAGTAAGGTGTCCGGTATTCTAAAGACTCCGTTGTCTTCACTATTCACCCGGGTGCAAATCAACCATTGACATGGATCACTTTACACCTTAGGTTGGCATTGGGAAAAAGGGTTAGTCCGCAGCCATTTATTTGTTTATTAGAGACTGTACAATGTTACTTTCGGCTATCCGCCACCTGTCTACGCTCTCAATAGCCCCCACAGGCTAGAGTATTACTTGTAGGATCTATTTAGAATTGCTTTTACCACTTTAACAAAAAGTGTAATAAGTAAGATTCGCGTGATCAATTTAAAGCACACAAATTGTAAGATTTGTAGCATATGCAAATTTGACACTAATTTTTCTACATCTATATTTTTCAATTTTCTGTGTAGCTCCTTTTGCAAAGTATTACAATTTTGATTGATTTTGATGTCTTTGATGTATGAACTTCAATTCCCTATAGGACATGGCGAACGACTTAAAAAAGCGCTTGGAGCTGATTGATGTACCAGAATTTCCGAGACATCGCCTAAGGATGTTAACGAAGTTATCAGAAGGCAATTATGGGACTGTCAGTGCTTTTTGTTTTTCTAAAGTTATCGTTCGTGATACGAGTGATAATTTTTTGTACTTTTTTTTTAACACAGGTGTATATAGCGGAAGCCGATGGGATATCCGATTTCAAGTGTGCGAATTCGTCAAATCAAAAACAACTAGTCGCTTTAAAGTTTTTGATGAAAAACGCAACTGAAAAAGAAAAGTACGTTATTTTTGATACGTTTAATAAATTTTATTAAATTTAAAAATAATGAATTTAAGGCTAACTGTGTATTAAACTACTAGCAGTCATTTTTTCTAAATACATGTTATCTTTACAATATTATTGATGTAAAAAATTAGCCTCTCTTACGCTCTGAACCATGCTACACTCGTAAATTTAATTACATAACGGTTAAAAGTAACTAAAATTATGCTATTAATGTTTAAAAAAAATATTTTTGCAAATTTGTACTCATTAAAGTAGCATATTTTTTTAAAAATGTTTATTATATGTTTTTATAATGTTATTGTAATATGAACAAATTGTTTCAACTAAATATGATACCGTATTATCAGAGTAATGTTGCTGTTACATATGTAATATATGTAAAATTTACATTAATGTGATAAATTTAATAAAACGGGTACATGTAATTAATTTTTTTATTTATTATCAATAATGTTGCTTTTAGAAACTAATGTTAATAATTTTTATCATCTATCACTCGCGGGAAATATTTTTTTCTTTTTTAATAACATAAGCTTAAGTAATTTCGTTTTATTTTTTATGATTATTAAAATATGGAGCGTAATATTTATCACGAATCTGATTCATGTAAAATTTTTGTCGATTTTGAAGATAAATTTTAACTAAGAAACTAATCATTAACCCTTTTATATTCCTTGACTGGCTTCTATTATGATGCATCCATTAATGGATAAAACTGGATCTGTTCAAAAAATTTTATATATAAAATCATTCGCCTTCAGCGGTCAACCTGTAAAGTGATATCTTTTCCTAACTTATGGTTATTATTAATGTTCTTTAAAAGAGTGATACTTGTTTCTTTTTATTATAACGTAGGAAACCCTTGTAATAATAGCACAAAATTCAATAACAACGTTAAATATTCCTTTCTAATTTCTGTGACACTAATTTCAATTTAATGGGTCTTTTAGCTTTGAAAATAAAAATTTTCAATTTTAAAAAACTGTTTTTTACTTCTTCCGAAAACAATGAGAATAACCCTGTGTGCCAAAACACTTTTGTAAAATTGTTTTTTTTTTCATGTTAATAATGTTTTAAATCATTGTTGATACAGGTGTTGCAACAAATATTAATTTCTGTTTTAAGCGATATCTATTTAACACTGTTGTGAATACTTTACAAAAATCTTTGTTTAATGTTTTTATGATTTTAAAATAGTGTTAAACAGACGTTGCAAAAGATTTTGATTTCCGTGATATAGAGCATTTTTGAAGACTTTCACAAAAATATTTTCCTAGTTTTAGCTTAAAAAGCTTAAAAGGTGTTACATTTTTTGTACTATTTTTTTTTAATATCTTTTGTAAACTTATTATTAACATATTCTACTTTAAACATACTTTAGAATAAAGAAAAAAAATCCATATAAATTGCTACAAAAATATTAGTAAATGATGAAATAATAACTCAAAGATAATGTAAGACAATATTAAAAAAGTTTTAATCAATGTTATAAAGAAGATTAAAAAAACGTAGTTTTAACATTAAAATAGCATATGAGATGTGTTATGCAACATTTTTAAAAAACTTTTTTTAAACATTAAAAACATTTCAACTGAGTAGAAATTCTGACACTATATACAACTAGTGGAAGAGTTTTAGAGGTGTTAGTAATTTTTACTTAAATGTATTAGAAAAAATTTCTTAGTTTTTCTACGAAACGTAATAAGAATCATCTTTAGTTTACACAGAAAAAACGTTTAAAAATGGTGTAAATTCTGTAAAAATTTAGTATCAAAACGCGTAAGAAGTTGCTTTTTCTAAAACTATTTCATGTTAAATATTAAATAAATTATCATATATTAAAAGCATGAAAATTGTCGACTCCTAACAATAATTAGAAATGTAATTTTAAAAGTTTGACTGAAATAGTTTTGCTAATGATTTTTTCAAAATAAATATATTTTAATATTAATTAATTAATAACTTTAAGTTGTTAAATCTGATGGATTTTAATCAAAAAAAAAACAACTTTATTTCTATAAGAAACAAAAGCACATGCATTAACCTTTTTATTATTTTTCTAATAACAGTATGTACACACACATAAAATTAAAATAGTTCAAATTTAAATTGTAACGGTTCCAACAAAATCAATTTGAAAAAAAAAAGATACAGAAGAATTAAAAATATATAGAGATGACTAATTTTTCAAAATATTTAAAATTGGCTAAGTTAAACTCTTATTATCTTAAATTCAAATAAATATAAATATTTAATATCTACGTTACAAATAAAATCAACTAATTAGTAATATTTGGTTTTCAGGAAGGAATTTCATCGTGACGTTCGGATATTAGCGGCTCTAGAAGATCCAAATATTACACGTGTACTTGGAATTTGTAGTAAAGAAGACCCCCTGTGCGTGATTATGGAGTACTTAGAAGAAGGCGATTTATGTCAGTTTCTGAAGCGACACGTGGCTGCTGAAAATGTGTGTGACATATCAGCCTTTGGCATGCAAACGAAGTCGCTGACGTTTAATTGCCTTATCTACATAAGCACGCAAATAGCGTCCGGAATGAGCTATCTGGAATCGCTGAATTTCGTGCATCGTGATTTGGCTACGCGCAATTGTCTGATTGACAAAAAGTACCAAATAAAGATCTGTGACTTCGGCACTGATAATGAGGCCTATGCGGCTGACTATTATAAAATCGACGGTAACGTTCCTCTGCCGATTCGTTGGATGGCCTGGGAATCGGTGTTTCTGGCCAAATACACGATCAAAAGCGACGTATGGGCGTTCGGTGTCACGTTGTGGGAAATTCTAAACATGTGCCGTTTTGTGCCCTACCATGCGTTCAGCAATACACAAGTTTTGGAGAATTTGTCGACGTTGAAGTCACTGAACGACCTAAGTGCCGCCGATAATTCGCAATTTATTTTTTTACCGAGACCTGTCCAAGCGTCCACCGATCTCTACGACTTAATGCTAAGCTGCTGGCATCGATCGGACGTCGATCGGCCCAGTTTTCGCGAAATTCTCGCCTTTCTTAGTCAGAAATATGCCGATTATCCGCCAAATTAGCATTGTCTATTTTTTAATAAGTAAATTTTTCTCACTGAAAATCAAAGTAGTTTTCGTTTATTTCAATGGAACGTCTTTTGTTTATTTCGTCACTGTGAACGTCAAACAACTTTGGACAGTAGCTTTTAAAAGCAAAACTTTATGTCAGTGGTCTGGACAATAACGTTTCTGTCTTGTAAACGTTTCAGTTCTGTACTATTTCAGTTCTGAGCCTTGAGAAAAAGTTACTCATAAAAATTTACATCACTAAGTCTGATTCAGTCACACAAGGCATTTTGTTTAC
>AGDA01038413.1:0-19438 GCA_000281935.1 Mengenilla moldrzyki | reverse complement strand
TTATATCAGTAGTGTCCAAAGTGATACCTATAGATCCCCAGGGATCACCGGTATTAATCAACTAATTTGTGATAAATTGAAATTTATTTGGAAGTTATTAAGCAATATCAAAATTCTACGCAAATTTTAATACAAAACAAAATTATAAATTTTTTTTATTATTGTAAAATTAAAAAAGCGATGAATAGCATAGGAATAATTTTGCGTCCTAAGTAAAATACAAATATATTCGGGCACTTATAATCGTAAGTTTTTTTTTCAGATTTAGCTAATAATTTTTTTATCGATTAATTATAAAAAACCATATACTTAAAATCTGTTAGTACTTAATTAGTGATGACAGAAAATTAAAGTTGTTTTTGGTTTCCTATTGGCAGTTTTTTGGAAAGGGCAAAAAAACTATTTTTCACTTTGAAAATTTTTATTTTCCAAACTAAAAAGTCCAATGAGCTTAAATTAGTATCGAATAAATCAGTTTTGAAAATAAAACGTTTCAACGTTAAAAAATAGTTTTTTACTCCTTCCAAAAAAATGCGAACAGGGAAGGAAAAACAACCTTCATTTTCTGTTATCACTAATAGATTTTAAGCATTTGGTTTTTGGAGAAAAGTCCTTGTTCCCTAGTGAAATTTGTTCTATAAATTTCGTAAGTAATCGTGACAAATTCAATAAAACTTTTTAAAATACTGATCAAAAAATTAATAAAACTAGAAATAATTAAATTATCGTATATTAAAGGCGTTTATTCTTAAATATGTTATAATTTTTCACCGTGAATGTGGTATGTTATTGGAGTCACATTAATGCCGTTAGCTATCGTATTTTACCAAAACAAAAAAAAAAAACAATTAGTTATTGAGGACCAAATAGTTAATTTTGTATTGTTATTTTTGTTAATCTTTAACATGTTCTACTCGACGTGCACCACCGATGGTACACAGTAATTTAATTTTTCTGGTGGCGTGAACCCCACTTGCAGTACACAAGAAATAAAAAATACAATAAAACAAATAAGCGCCGACAGACAAATAAGCAATGAAAAAAATGTGCTGAATGGAATGTATTAAATAACATATTTGATTCCAACTTTTAGATTTTTAAATTATGAGTTTTTATGGTACCATACAATAAATCTTATTCAGGTGTCTTATACCTTTAAAATATAAAAAGATACCAAAAGCTTTTATTTATAACACTAGCCAATAGAATAATTTTTCAAAAATCAAATGTACATATTATTCAATCTTGTTAGTATTTCACTAGTTATGGATAAAATGGGTATGGTTTTTTATATATATACTCGCATTTTTGAGGGAAGGGTAGAAAAAGTTTTTTTCAAGTTTAAATATTTTTATTGCAACAAAATCAGAGTCCAAATTTTATTTTTTTCATAAGAACACAACAATTTTTAAGTAATTTTTATTTATTTGTTAGTTTTAAGATTTATAAAAAAATATCAAAAAAGTTCATTGACTTTAAAATTTAAACGTTAAGGGCTGAAAACTTACCTTTTTATATTCGATTGTAAAATAAATTCAGATAAAAAAAGAGCCTAAACGAAGCCTACATATCGAATTTTACTTAATCAATATATAATTTTAAAGGCATCATATAAGCTAGGAGAAACCAATATGTCGACTGTAATTGATTGGTAGACTGCAAAGATTTTAAAGGTGTCCCACAAAACAAAATTAACCAATTTGCTTTATCTAAAATTTTACGCCTCAGAATGTAAGTACACTTGTAAATCTAACAACGCTCTTAAGTACGATCCTAGACCCCAGTGTTTAGGGCAAAGATATGTTGCTTAATCAAAACAACTTTTTGTAATTGATAACAGTTCATAGCATACTCAAGGTCACCCACAAATTACATTTTACAAAATAAAATCTCCTCTAAGAATAACAATTTGACCACACCTGAATTACAATATATTTCTTGAGGATAAAACTAAAACTTGTTTCCTAAAGTTATATAAATGTAAAGTCTAACATTGTTGCAATCGAAGTTCCGCTCTTTGGATCCCATAACTTGACCGGTTGTTGGTTATCTTTACTTCCGGACACAATCAAACCTTTCTGTGGATGCCAGTGAACACATTTTACATCAGCTCCGTGACCTCGTAGTACTCGTTCCTCAACACAGCGGAAAAAGTCCCAAACACGCAGCGTACCATCGTCTGAACAAGTAACAAATTTCGTATCAAGTGGACTGAAGCTAAATTTTAACGACGATGTCGAAAGAACAAATGAAAAATAATGAAAAGTGAGGAGAAATTAAAGTCTCGGTTAAGACGAAATTCATAGAAATTGATAATTTTTATTAAAAATAGTTTATTTAACAAAAAACGCTGAAATGTTACAATAAAATAAATATATATAACAAACTTAAAACAAAAAAAATTACAATAAACAATGAACAAATGAAAATCGGTAGCGTTATACTCCAGCACTAATTTCGTTTTAACCGAAGCTTGCATAGAAACGTTTAGAAAATACCTAATACCACGTAAAGCTTCTTTATGTGCTTGAAACATTTTTACATTGTTCATGTTCGACTGCCAATATTTCACGTAACCAGAATGGTCACCTGTTACCATCCAGTTATCATTATGAGACCAAACCATAGATCTAACCGGACTATCATGTGCCTTTTAATATATAAAAAAAACTGTTATTTACTAATAAAAACAATCTAAATTATGTTCTCAAGTTTAAATTGATCCACACAGAGACCGCTCAGTCGAAATAAGAATCAAAAAGTATTGTTGACTTATTTTCGTATATACAAAAGTTTCACAAAAAAAATATAGTGTGTGCAGCATTTTAAAACTATTTAATTCAAAAATAAATATAAACAAGAAACATAAAATAATTATAAAAGATATTTAGTGTTAAAAACTTATAGAATGAATAGGAAATAAACATTCTAAATATAATTATAAAATTGTTCTTGTTTTTAAGAGTAATACGAATGAACGATGTAGATTGATTGTATATACATACTAAATACGTCGCACTCACGCCGTTTTTATTTATGAATAATTTTACGTCTTATTTTAGTGTTATTTTTAATATCTTGGGCCCTTTTCTTCCAGGTCATTTTTATAAGAGTAATAAAATTAAATCAAACAGCAAATAATATCTGAGCATAAGTCTGAAAAAATGTATCTATCGGAATTTAGAAGTTAGCACAAAGAGTTCTAAACGCAAACTAATGTACCAATATTACGAAAGGTACTATCATAAAATTCGGGGTTTTCTCTATCCAGGTTACTTGTTATGGCGAAAAATAGTTTGTCAACCGAGCTATTATTTTACAATTTATTTTATTCGTTATGAGAATTACTCGCTATGTGAGGTAATCGTCATTCAATCTTCCTCTGTACAGCTTTGAATTGTGAAAAGATATAAAAATTTTGAATTATTATTTGGTAACAAATTCAAACTGCTTATTTAACAGATTTTTTTTCATGAAAGGGAATCTGTCTTTTGTTTTCACTCTGCTACATTTATACGTATATATATGGAGTGCCATATTATTACTATTACTCTTGATATTGTAAGAAATAATTTTGTAATTTTTTTAACAATCATTAAATAAAATGTTAAATAATTTTCTTGTTTCAGTCTGTTGAAATTATCAACCAGCATTTGATGTACAACACTTTAACGACAGAATATATTAGTTTTTACAAATCCTTTTATTCTATAATTTAAACGAATAAATTAGAGCAATAAATCTATTTAAAAACACGGCGATACATTATGCGTTATATTTTAAGAGCATTTTAAATATAGCAATAAAAAATATAATAAACCATTTGTTCCTATGAGAACAACCTATACATTTTCAAAAGTCTCAATTCACACTGATTATACTGTCTAGCAACAAAAATTTACCCCGAACACCCGATATATTTTTTAAACGCCTACAATAAGGGTATTACAAAAATGGCAGAATTTTTGAATTTTTAAAAGCTAATTTTTTGGAGGGGATAAAAATGTGATTTTTCACTTTAAAATTTTTTTCCAACTGATTGGAATTACATAAATCCATGAAATATGATAAAAAACATTCAAAAAAATCCTCTTATTACTGTATAAAATTTTATTGAAATACCTATTATAGGGCCTAAGATATTGGCTTTAAAAGCCAAAAAAACGGCAAACAAATCGCGTTTTTTC
The DNA here is from genome assembly GCA_000281935.1 of Mengenilla moldrzyki. Classification (NCBI taxonomy): domain Eukaryota; kingdom Metazoa; phylum Arthropoda; class Insecta; order Strepsiptera; family Mengenillidae; genus Mengenilla; species Mengenilla moldrzyki. The sequence goes on along the minus strand of AGDA01038413.1, from coordinate 15,251 downwards.
GAGTTTTCAATTTACATTTTTCACTTTTTCGTCAAAAATAAACTCGTTCATGAAAAACTAACCACCTCAGTATAAAATTTTTGAGTTTTTCTTTAAATCGACACCAAAAAAAATAATTTCCTAAAATTAGTTTTCTAGTTACAATTTTTTGAAAATTACAATGTAAAATTGAGGTACATGCTGAAACCAATGTCATTCCACTTAAAAATTGAAGAGGATAAATATTTTCTAAACATAGAAAAATTTTTTCTACGAAGGAGTGGGATTTAGTCAACTTTTATTAAAATAACTAAGCAATTATTTTTAATAAACATACCAAAAATTATAAACTTCTTTGTAGAGGAGTTTTATAGCTATGATTTGATTCAGAAAAGTCGCAAAAAACAAAAAATGTCATTTACAAAATCATTTTTTTGCAACAATTTTTTAAAAAATCAACATCTTAAATTTTAAATAGTTATAAGTGTGAAGCATACGCAGAGGTACCTAATATATTTCATACGTAAGAAAATTTTATGTACGCTTAATGACATTTTTTTAAAAAGTAAATGTTAAAATTTGGAGTAAATAGATAACATTAATAATGTGAGTTCTATGAAAGAACAATGAGGGCACGGTATATATATATATATTGTCTCTGAATTATATTTTATTCTAATGGTGTCAAATATACAGACATCGATAAAAAATTAAAAGACTCCATACAAACCTGTAATATAGTTTCGAAATTAAAAGTTAATCCATTCCAAAGTGTAAATTCGCCGGAACTGGCCCCAGTAACTAAACGACGACCCTCTGGTGTCCATGCCATACAAAATATAGGACAGCGTATTTTATTTGTTGCTGTTTTTACAAATTTTGTTGTCACACAATTTACTGGATTATCTATGTAGTTTGGTGGAGGCATTAAATCAGGATAATATAAAACATCCGGTTGCAAAGCCGGTCTATCTCGATAATCGCGCTGCCAAACTCGACTCTAATTTTTCAAACGTTTTCGTTGAGAAAACAATGTTCTATTTCTTTATAGAAATGCAAACAACAATCATCTTTTTTTAAAGGAAATATAATTTTAATTCATCTAATATCGTTGAATAATTCGTATTCACCAAATAAAAATAAATGAAAGTGTCTTACCAACATCGGATTTAATGTAGAGTTTGATAATCAAAATATCAATAAACCTCGTAAAAATGATAAATAACTATCCATTAAAAGTAATTTTTTCTTTAGTCAAACATTCAGAAATTACTATTTTTATGTTTCCAAGAATGAATTTTTTTTAACCGTATAAAAAACTATGCGATAAACAAATTATTTAATACACATAAATAATGTTTTTATTAATCGGAATGTATTAATAATAAATTTATTAATAATTTAAAAAAATGTTTATCAATTTTTTTAGACTCTAATAAGCACTCTCTATTCCAGGAGTTCCCAACCCAAATAGGTTAGAGGATCAAACAAAAAATTACTAAACTGAGGTGAACCGCATATATCAATGTAAAACAAAAAATTATTGAAAATATTTTTTATTGTGCAAATTTTAAAATAATTTACTACTTTACAATTAATTTTGCACACTTTTTTCTATTTTACTTGATTTTTTTTTAAATTAACGAATAATTTAATTTATTTTTTCACATGTTTAAAATAGTAAAATCTTTGATTGGGCTGCAAAGTCTTTAAATAGGCCGCATACGGCCCGAAGGCCACGGGTTGGACCCCTCCCTCCTTTATTGGAATAAATAAATAAAAATAAAGCTATTTTTTATAAATACGTTTTCTCACAATTATTTTTTTATTTATTTAATTTGGTTTATTATACAATCAAATTTTCTAAAAATAAGTTTTCGCTGTTTGTAAATAAATAAATGATATTAGTTTATTTATTTAATAAAAATAAAATTTTATTTATCCATTATTTTAATAAATAATTTATTTAAAACAAATATTTTTTAATTTTTTTTAAAAAAAGCCTCAATTCAAAGAAATATGTAGATTGTTAACAAATTTATTTACTTCACAGCTTTAGTAAAAAAATAAGGATCAAATCCGATGAAGTAATATTCATAAATTTGAGATTACACGCCGATTTGAACTACTTTCTAGAAAGTTGATAGCCAAATCAAGCAAAACAAACTGATTTCGATGTAATTCGAATTTGATATCAATAATTTTTCGTGAGTTTTTTCAAAAAAGAATCTAATAACACAGTATTAAACCTACCTTTAGATCAATTATGCAAAATACCTAAGCTAAAAAATAGCAGTAATCGTGGGAAACATATTGACCATTTTTCATATCTTATTGTCTATTTAAATAGAAACAAAAAAATAAAATAAAAATGTTTTTAAACAAATCAGGAAAAGTTGAAAACTTAAAAGGAATCCAATAGAATAATAATAATAATCCGTTATAAAATACCAAAATAATACAAAACTTCTTAAAATGTGAGCATTGATTTGAACATTTGTTTTATGTTTTTAGCATTAGCAAAATAGTTTAGCAAATAACTTTTTTTCACAATACGGACAGTTATTAGAAAACTGTTAATATTAAAATATTGTTTGTATTTATACATTTATTGGGAGCCATCATTAATTCCCAAATTAATTTAATATTGAATTAACTAAAAATATTATGCATTATTATCAGGGGCATAACAAATACTATAAACTGTTTTAAAACAATTATATATAAACCAAAAAATGAATGTCATTGTTGAATAATTTTTAATTTCACTTTTTTTATAATTATAAATCATAATTATTGACTGTATTTAAGTTATAGTTTTTAAAAGCTAACCACAATTTAAATTAATGATATATTGCATCCCTATTTAAATTCAGCACTTTGCACACGGCACTTTTCAATAATTTGGCCAAATATTAAATTCACCGCATGCAAGGCGATAACAACAATTACCTCTAAAGCTCGAACAATAGCTGAATTATAATCAACCGTTTTCCTCATTATTGATTTTCGAAGCCGCTTTCCATCATAGTCATCCACTTGGCCACCTAAAAGTCGCATAATTCAAATTTGTAAAAATACCATATGCTTCTATAAATGTTTTGTAAAAATTTTCATCATTTACTTCTCTTATATATTAGAGTAAACGAAAAAAAAAAAAAACAAAACGTATAAAAATTAAAGATTTGAATACAATTAACTACATTTGATTGCAAAATTTACTTACAAGAAAAATTTCCCAGGTATAACACACCAAATTCTTTTAAAATAACATCAATAAATTAGTTATGTATTAAAATGAAAAACAAGTTTGATAATTTAATTGCAGTTTTCTGAAAATTGACATAAATTAGTTTGTAAAAAATCGGAAAGTTTTAATAACAGCGTCGGTTTTTTTAAAACAAAAAACCGGTTAATCGATTTCTTTTCAAAATATTGTAAAAGTAAAAATTGGTAAAAATAAAATTTTTATTCAGTTAAATAAAATGTTTACAAAAAATTAATGATTCAAGAAAAACATTCTTTATTTGCGAACGCAAACTTTAAGTAAAAATTATTGCTAACGCGCAACGAGTGAACAATTTCATCGTTGATATTAAAATTCGACAAAAATTATCTCTACTATTGTATTCCACTACTCACCACTATCGAAGACAATTTTGCTGGTATAACCACAAAGTTTGCCCATTTTCTCAATAACTTTTGAAATAATTTATAATAAAATTTTATTTTCTATAGCAACGATATCACTGTGAGGATAAATGGTTGGCAGGGAAGCCAAACAGTATCTGATTACTGCAACAAACGCAAAATTATAAACTTTAAAAAATGTTTAAAATGTTTAAAATGTTTAAAATGTTTAAAATGTTTATAATGTTTAAAATTTTTTAAGCTTTTTATAAAACAAAAAATTAAAATGTTATAACACGTAATGATGTAATATGATACAACACAAAAAATATCTAAAATATAACTATAACATCAAAAAGATGTTACAAAATAATGTTAAAGACGTTTTAAACCAATAGATAAAATCATGTTGAGACAACATAAAACACTAACAATATGTAAAACAAATGTTTAAAAAAATTAAAATATTATAAACACATGTTGCTACAACATAAAAATAACACTAAAAACATGTTAAAAAATAAAGTTACAAAGTATTAAAAAATCGTTTAAAATATTAAAAATAGCACGTCTTTAATATTATTATAACATTTAAAACATGTTACAAAACTTTTGTATAACATCAACATGTTTAACAACTTGTGGCACGCAAGGAAGATTCTAATCAAAATGCTTCATTGAACTTAATTGACAAATATTTATAATTGAACGTTTTTAAAACACGTTTTCAAAGAAAAATCGTATTTTATAATTTGAACTGTTTTCACTAGTATTTTATTTAATACTTATAAACGCAATCAAACACAACATAAAGTGTACTTTTAATCTGATCACGCCCAATTAAATGAGGTTATTTTTATGCATTCAGAATGTGATACCTGGGTCTTTCTTCTATAACCAAAAAATGGCATCGTGTTAAAAACACGTAACGGATTTACATTTTTTTTTTTATAAAATTTGAAAAACTTTTCATTGCAATACTCATACCACTATTGGCGACGTTAAAAGCGCCATTCGACCGAAATGTATATGGACGAAAATGTATAGGTTTTTGAGTCGGAGGTGGTTGTTGGAAATTAATTCTTGGTGGCGGGACGGAAAAATTCGGTGGCGGAACGTCCATATAATTATTTGGTAAACTTGGTAAAATTGGTTCAGATAATTCATCGTTGCCTGATGTGAACTTCTCGCTCATTTTTGATTTTTGCGAATTCACTTCCAAAGTTTCGAGCATTTCGAATAGTTAAATAAACCACTACGTATATTCAGTTCCAATTCTATGCGCTTCATCGGTTTATACCTAATTATTGATGTAATTGCTAAAGGTTCGTGCCGTTTTCAATCCACCATTTACCAAGATTCAGTTACTCTATTCAACGAGGCAAAACGATTAAGCCATTTTTAAGCAGAATAGCCAACAAAATATATCAGCACGCAATGTTGCCAAGTTTAAATTTTAACGTGATCTATTAAGTGCATAGAATAAGCGTGTAAAGATGACTGCAAAAAATTTTTTATGATAAAATTTTGTTTATGAATGCAACTTAGGATGACATTTGAGACAGAACGATTTTCGTTACGCAATGATAACGTTCGCTTCATGTTCGTTTATTGCATTTGTTAAGGCTAAATTTTTAATTTATACTCATTATTAGATTTTTTTGCAACTTTAGTTGTAACATTTCGTAACTACTTTTTCTATTTGTGTTATGAAGGATGACAAAAAACTTTTGTAAAGGTTTTTTAAATATTTTAGGACGAGTCACTAATATCAAACGTCATTAATTGTTCTCTAGCAATTGTTTCAAAATAAATGACTAAGGGAAGTGCAATTTTATTCAGTCCATACCCTAGATTTCGATAAAATATTAACCTCCTATGAGTCAGGAAAAAATATAAAATTTGGCAGCCAGAATTCAAAATTTCTTGAAATTGAATAATCATAAGAGTCAAAAATATTTTACACTGCATTAACTAAAGTAGAGTAACTTAAAACAAATTTAGAATTTATATTTCCAGCATTTTTAATTAATATTTTATTGTGAACAGAATGCAAATTTTTTTGTTCTAAATTGGTAAAATTCAAATATTTTTTTAAAAAGACAATAAATTTTGGTTACAACCTGAGTTGTAACTTGTGATTAACCAAAAATGTAACTTTGACTGCTCACCAAAAAAATTTATGATATATAAAGCATTTTTACTATCAAAAATATTTCAGATTAATAGAAGACGTTTGCTTAATATTTTGTCGACTAAATTTCGAATTAAGAGTAAAGCCACAATCAAAAAATTCGAAATAATCGAATTAAAAAAAAGGTTTGCACTACAAAAAATCGAGTATTGTTAGTTTGTGTCATTTGATATCTCCAATAAAGTTTTTACAACTTAATCCGTTAAGGCAAAATACAAATGAATTCATAATTGTTTTTAATTTTGACGAAATACAGGTAAATTTAACAAATTGAACAAAAAAACAAATTTTTAAACAAATACTGTAAAAAATTATTAGATATAATTTCGTTTTACGATACCAAAATATAAACTGAACGATTCAAATCGTCAAGTAAACTTTGTCGGGATTATCTGAGGAATGCGCCAGTATGGGGGAGGGAGCACAACAATTCTAGAAATCTTAAAGGTGGGGCATGGCACAAAAAAGTTTGGGAAACATTGCACTAAATGCATTGAACACTTGAAATTTGAAATCGTACCTGGCAATGTTGTATACACCTCGTTTTTTTTTGCACAGAACACAGAGCTCTGTGGCACAGAACCAGAAAATAAAGAAATCGGCGTCCATCGGATTGCTTCAATTTATTAACGTGCGTGAAGAAAAGTGTTAATTTGAAAGCAAATGCCGTTTGCTAATCAGCCGTCAGTTAATTTTATTGATATTACTGATGAAAACATCAAGTTCTATATAGAAGATACTGAATTAAGGTATTACTTTACTGGACGAAGGAATCGAGTACAATATTTAATTTTTTTTTACTCTGTGAGCTCAATTTTGTATTTAAAGAATAATGTTTTATTTATTCTGTGTTATAGCTTTGTACTTAATTCTTGGACCATTTATAAAAAGATTTAATGCTTAATAACTTTTACAGTGTGGCAAATAGTCTTCGGCGAGTTTTTATGGCCGAAACTCCAACTTTAGCCATTGATTGGGTTCAATTAGAGTCGAATTCAACAGTTCTGAGTGACGAATTTATTGCACATAGAATCGGTTTAATTCCACTAGTTTGTGACGAAGTCATCGACCGAATTCAATATCCTAGGGTAAACAATATTGCACAGCATCATATCTTAAAATATTTGATTATTTAGTTTTATCACTTTCACAGTTTTGCGACACCAATTCTTCAATTCTTTAAAGCTTCCTAAAATGTCTACATAAATTGAACTTTGTTTGTTTTTTCGAAGATCAGCAAGATTTTTCTGCGTTCTAGTACTGGATCGTGGTTCATATTTAGGCAAATACCTATTTATAGGCTTTAATATGTTTACATCAATTAATCATAATTTATATGCTACTATTAATAATGAATTTATCTTTTAAAATATTGAATATATTAACCAAGTGTATTATAAATTACAAAGTCTTAATTCGTGTTTTATGTCTAAATTTTTATAATTAGCGGTAAGTAATTTTCTTCGCGTATCCTATGTTCCTTGTTACCAATAAACAACTTTTATTAAAGTTATTTATATTGTTTTATGTTTATACCTAATTAAAAATTAACAGTTGATAAGAGATAAAGTCTCAATGAAGTTACTGGTCAACAATCTGTAAAAATGAATCAGAATGTATTGAAAAATAATTTTTTTTTTATTTTTTCAAAGCTGTAAAAACTATTGCTTTGTTGAAGAATAAAATTTTATTAAGAATTATGTACTAAATTTTATAGGAATGCATGTGTAACGATTTTTGTAATGAATGTAGTGTTGAATTCACATTGGATGTAAAATGTACCAATGAACAAACTTGTCATGTAACAACAGCTGATTTAAAGTCGAGTGATCCACGAGTAATTCCTGTAACATCTCGCCACAGAAGTGATGAGAGTAGCGAATATGGAGAAAGTGAAGAAATCGTTATAGTAAAACTGCGTAAAGGACAAGAGTTGAAATTAAGAGCATATGCTAAAAAGGGATTTGGTAAAGAGCACGCAAAATGGAACCCTACAGCAGGCGTTTCTTTTGAGTACGATCCTGATAATATTTTAAGACACACGTTATTTCCAAAACCAGAGGAATGGCCTAAGAGTGAATACTCAGAACTTGCCGAAGATCAATGTATTTATTTTAATTTAAAAAAGATGTTTTTTTCATTTTTAATCATATAGATGAAAAACCATATAACTGGGAGGCGAAACCGAACAAATTCTTTTTCAACGTTGAATCAACTGGAGCTTTAAAACCCGAGAATATTGTCATTATGGGTGTCAATGTCTTGAAGAATAAACTATCTAATTTACAAACACAATTGACATTAGAGTTCCAGAATGACGCTTTAGCAATTCATTAAAAATTCCGTTTTTTATTATGGCTCAAATTCGTTTTTATAAATAAAGCCAAGTGCCTGGATCGCTTCAGCTTTTACCGCAGTGTCAGAGTCGTTTAGCAACTGAACCAAACGTTTACTTATTGCACAAACGTGTAATTCATCATCTAAATTGCTTGGTAAATAGTTAAAAATTTGTCCAATTAACATTGCCGAATTTTGTCGAATTTCACTCCAAGGGCTCTTTAAAAAACTTAGAGTATTCATTACAAACAGCGGTAGCAAATCAGACATTTCGTTTACCTTGGAAAAAATATTTAATTGTTAGAATTTGTATTTTTTTATACCGTTTGTCTTGTCACATTTTTTTCTTTTAATTTTAAACTAAAAAATATTCTGAGTTAAAATAATTAAAAAAAAATCAGAAAAATGACTTAACTAAAATTTTTTCTTTGCCGTCTGCGTACCATGAGCCACCTTTGCGCTCTTTCGTTTTTGATTTGCCAAAAGCCAAGGAATTTTATCAAAATGAAAAAATTGGCGTCACACTTACTATGCAGACACGTCATAATAGGAGCGCGATCGCTTTTCTTGTTTTTTGATCGTGTTTTTACCAAAAGCGATGGTACGCGAACGGTGAATAATACAATTACCCAGATCGAGAGCCGAAGAAGCTAAACTGAATTTTACATTTTCAGTTAGTGTTTATATAATTTAAAACTGCAGTCTTTTTTTATAGAGCGGCATGCAAAGTTTTTAACCGTAGAAGAAACATAAACGGGGGTAAAACGATATAACAAAAGCGAACTTAATTCTAAAAACATTTAGAAAAAACCGTTCAAAGCATGAAAAAAGACATTTTTGTAAAAAAAAATTCATCTTTTGGAACCACCCCCTCCCCCTTTCTTGCCCCCATAGCCTTAGATTGTAAGGTATAGTCCTAAGATGCTTGTCACATTAGCTTTAGCTTCCCGCTTTAACATTGTTTCCATTAGCAAAAGCAATTTTCAATTTTTTTACTACTATTATAAGTATACATAATACGCGTGGAATACAACAATGTCTCTCGCCTGTACCTGAATTTGACATGTTAATTTTTAAAAAATGTTAGCACAAAAGTCACTTTTTGAAAAACGGTTTTTTTCTTCTCAGGTTTCAACACAGATTACCCAAATTGGCAACGGAAAAAAATGAACCAAATTCCCCAAAATTTTCAGTTGGTATTTATACGATTTAAAGCGGCATTTCTTTTATATAAAGTGGCGTGCAACGTTTTTAATCATATTGGAATTGTATACAGGGGTGGAACTATATAATAAATGCGAAATTAATTTGATATTAATATCAAGAATGAGAATAGATAACAGTGCCAACTTGTGGCTATGTAAAAGGTATGTAAATTACATGGCGTGTTACCGATCTGGGTAATCTGTGAGTTTCAAGACGGGCTCAAATATTCAATTTCTGACTCTTTAAATAATTCATATTAGGTTTAAGTTATTAAATTTTGAATTTTGAAATTTTATGAAAAAAACAGCGTTTTTTTGCTGTTTTTCTAACTTTAAAACAATACTGTGAGCTAACCGTTTAAGATATTTCAATAAAATTTTGTACGTTTTTTAACTATCGTTGCATCGTTGTTTTGAGCTAAAAAACTATTCACATAGGCCTCACTTATTTGGAGAAAAAAAAATCACAAACTTTGAAAACACATTTTTCCCCTACCTCAAAATTTTCCAATGATTTTTCAAATTTTTTTTTCTTGTCATCAGATAAACTTGCTTATTCAGAAAATGTATACCTTGTTCCTAGGACAGAATCAAAGTTAAAATTTGTTCCCTAGTGTAATTAACAAAAAAATTACAAATGTAATGAAAACTTTATTTTTTTTAACCAGTAAACTTTTCCATTAAAATACCTAATTTTTTATAAACGAATTGTTTTGTTTTAACACAATTTTTAATATTATATGGATATTTGTAATGTTTCTCTTATTTTAACTTTTTTATATTAACGAATTTAAAATATTATTTCTTTTTTTTTCAAAAGTAATTTTTATTTTTTATAATATATTCAATGAATGATAATGTGTAAACATAAAATTAATTAAATGAACTCTAATACGAATTTTTTAATATTGTTTACATCTAATTTTCTTTTCACACGATTTTTTACGTAGATTTTTTTAGAAACGTGTTTATCGTGTAGAACGAGAGCTATGTATACTATAATAAATTTATTAATTTTGCAAAAAAAAATTATAAAATTAGTTATTAATGAATAAAGTTCAATAAAATTCTTCACAGACGTAATAAAAACTTTTATATTAATATTTTTTGTAATAAAGTTAATAAAAAATTTTTGGTTGAAAATTATTATTTTTTTACAGAATAGCCTTGAAACAACCTCTTAAAATTACTATGAATAATTTAATTTATAAAAAGTAAAATAAAAAATGTTCAAAATGATTGTTTAGGCGAATTTGCATCAAAAAAAATATCGCATCTCATTATTATATTATTATTTTCATGAAATGAAGAATTAATAAATTAATGAAAATAAAATAATACGCGAAATTTTAAAAGTCTTTAAAACCGCGTACAATGATTTTTCTTAAGGTTTTGTTTTTACAAAAAACTGACAGTACCATTGTTTTTAACAAAATGTGACAAATGTTTCTAAGATACATATTAATATTTACCATATTTTTAGCGATTTCTGATATAAAATCATAATAATAAAGTGTTGTATCGTCTTTTAAATTGCTTTGTATTATATTAACTGTGTTTGGACCTTTTAGAAATTTTGTAATATGATTCAGTGTTACTCGACATGAATTTATAACATTCTTATTTTCATCATTTAAATGTAAAATAAAACATATAATATTGTAATTAATTTGCTCAAGAAGGGCATCAATTTTCACTGAATCTTCAATAAACGTTTCAACTGTAGCACCAAATAATTCAATTGATTTAGATCGTATTTGAATATTTTCCATTGTGAAAAATGATCGAATTCTTATTAATATTGTTATTCGAGTATCATTTGAAATAAAATATATATCGGCACTTTTTAAAATTTTCAACAAGCCTATTAGTGCTTCTAATGGAATGCTGGATTCAAAGCAATTAAAACTAAAAAAATTATGTAGGATTAATGAATTATTTTTAATACTTTAATGCGATGTTTAACTTTATACATTAAGAAAAACCTATGTTTGACATACACCGCACTCATTATGTTTAATAACTTAGCCACCTTCCAAATGCTTATATATATTTTAATAGAAACTCGAAAAGGAAAAAATGTATTTGTTTTAAAATATCCCTCCAATAAATACATGCTTATTTAACATTTTAATTATATTTTTTCATAATGAACTTGATTTTGATTAATCAGACGGAAATTCGATTTTTATATTTCCGTTTTCAAGTGAAATGTATTTATTCTGGTAAGCTAATAAACTTGATTTGAGCTTTAAAAAACCCTAAGCAGTTAATTGTTCATCCATTTTTCATTTGAAATGATTTTAAGTTAACTACTAATTAATTTTGTTTCTTTTGTTTTTCTGCAAATATTTTCCTTATGCTCTTTGTGTCCCTAAAATTAAAATTTATGTTTAAATCCTTCATAAACTTTAGTGCATTAATTTAACGTAAATGGATATTTATAAGATTGATGCAAACTGAGATCAGTGCTGTAATAGATATTTGATATTTATATTTAGATACAGATACAGATACGGATACGGATACATGGTATCAAAAAGTATAGAGATACTTACAAAGATATTTAAAATAAAATTTATCTAGATACAGATACAGATACATATACTTGTATCTAGATATATTCCTATAAAACAGATACAATAAAAAAAACTTAAACTTTTGCTTACTAATTAATATTAGTATTAATGCTTTTGGTGTTTATTTGCTTAAATATGCTTCCTAAATCATTAAACTCAATTCTTTAAAAATTATGTTTCATATAAACGGAAAATAATTTGAAAAGGTTGAAAGTGTTTAAAACATTTTTTGCTCTTGTTAAGGTCTAAAATTTCATGAAAACGTGCATTAAGCCAATTTAACATTTCTGTTTTCAGAGAATTGTAAAATTTCAAATTACATTTGTTTAAAACCTTGTTTTTAATTTGAAATAATCCAGGAAGTACGTAACCTAATCCCTCATTTTCTTCTCGTTGGAAAACATCATTTGCTATAACAACTGGCTCTATTACATTGGAGTATAAGAAATCTAGCGTTTGAATTTTAAATTTCGGTTTTCCTAATTGCTCACAAATTGTATTTAAAATAACTAGTTGAATAATAAGCTAGACGGGGTTAGCAGTCTATTATTGCAGCCGTACGGCTTATTGTATTTTTAGCAAGCCGGTAATTCAAATGAACAATTATATGTATATAAAAAATCGAAGCAAAAGCCCATTTGTGTTTATTGGCAGTAATCCGCCTAAAAAACATTTTTTCGAAAGAATTAATTTTATTTTAGTATTTTATTTTAATTTGTATCTTACAGATACAAATTAAAGATACTGTGGTTTGAGATACAGATACTCATTTTTGTATCTGGATACATTACAGCACTGGCTGAGATTTTCGAAGACCGCTTGAATGTTGTTTATATATTATTTTTTAGCATTAAATCTCAACTTTCACATATTTGTTCTATTGGGTAAAATTAAATAGTATTCTTCAATTACAACAAATTCCATTTAATTTTCGCGTGAAGGAGTTAATGAAAGGTAATTTAGAAGGTGACGAATAAAAATTATACTCGATAATTTGTTCATCTAAGCTTTGTAAAAAAATCATTATGATTTCACCGGTGAATTTTTCTCTTAATTTTGAATTGATTTCACAAAAATTTTGTAACCCCCGGATACAGATTAATCGCAAGAGAGGAGATGAATCTGTCTGAAAATTTATTAGACATTTGGTTAATCCTTCTAATAAAATATCGTCTAAGTGTTCGCCTTTGTATTTTATCACCTAAGTATATTAAAAAAATAAATAACTACAAAATAAAATTTAAAAACAAACTTGTGAAAAAAACGCTATCACCGCTAAACGCTGTGATTCGTAATTACTAGTTGCATATTGATTTAAAAATGTAATTATATTTTGCAAATATTGTGATTCATATTCGCAGATACCCCGAGATAAATCTTGAACTAGAACCGCATAAAATTGTAGTTTATTTTCTGCTTCGTGTATTGAATTGTATTGAGATAAAATATCTGAAATTTTTACACATCTAGTGCATTCTAAAAATGCATTAAAACACTCAACTGCAGTCTTCATAGGCACTAGTTTAGGTACTTCTCGATTAGTGTTTTTTACATTTGGTAACGGAGGAGGAGCTAGAAGACCTATATAGGAACCAATAACAATCAGTAATAAAGAAAAGAAATCAGCAAATTGATCTAGCAAAATTTCGTAAATTTGAGAGTTACGAAACAATTCTCTCAAAGCACAGATGGCCTATAATAAAAATTTTAATTAGATAACAAGTTATGAAAGGAAATAAATCATAATTAAGTTAGTCATTAATTGAACTAGAGAACATTCTTCAATTCAGATACATTTATGTGAGAAAACATACTTTTAAGTTACTCATACCAGTAAAACTAATTAATTTGTTATATTTAGTTTTTGTTCTTAATATTTAAATTTTATCATATATTTAAAAGGAAGCATATCCCAATTTCTTTTAAAGACTCTTATCCAATTAAACATATTCTTGGATAAAAGAAGCTAAATATCATTCGTGCCCTAAAATGTTGGGGGCTAAATTTAAGGGTTGCAAATAAACAATTAAAAAATAAATCGTTTTAACTCAAATTTTGTTTCCTTTTTTCTATAAAAAACAACTTAAAAAAGTTGTATATAGTAAAAAACCTTCAAATTATATATATTTCGCGATCGAAGTTTTATTTTGCTAGAAATCTAAGAAAAAACGATTAGAGTAGCATTTTTAAATTAAGTATTTTAAAGTACACAAATTACGGTCTGTATACTGGCATCATGAAGTTTTTCTATCGCAATGTGTCGCAATGTGTCGTAATTAATAGTTAACTATCCCTTTGTAAAAATTAGATTATTTAATTTCTAGTGGCTTAAAGCTGAAGAAATACATTTACTTTTAATACTACTATAAGAATTTTTTTAAAATATGTACTAGCGTTTAAACTGCTCTCTAGTATAATGAACATCGTTTGAATTAAATTTTTATTGAATCTTCTTTAACAATAACATTATACATTAACATACCTGAAATCAATATACAATTTTACAGTTTATCAAAATAAATTCAAAAAACTTGAAGAAAAATCAAAACTTTTCAGTTTTAAAGTAAAAAAATTTGAGAATTTTGTTGAATTAAGCTTTCTTGAAATACATAGTTAATATGAAAATAATTAAAAATTTAATTCAAATATAGTTTAAAATATGTTAAAAGAAAGTACCGCAAATGGTTTAATAGTTGCGAAATTTTCAGTCTTCTTCTCTTCATTGAATAGTGAGATCGAATTAAATATATTTTTAAATTGGTTAAAAACCTCTAATGTTAGTTCATTATCTTCTGAAATACTACTCCAACAATCACAAATAAATCTATACAAGGAAAAAAACAAAAGAGACAGTAAAATACTATAATATCAAATCGATTTAATTCATAACTTTTTTTAGATAAAAAAGTATTTTCTCAAACAAAATTTGACCTATGTATGCAGTGGTATTTTAGGATTCAGAAAATATATATTTCAAATGAACTCACAAATTATGTACACTTTTCTCTTTCCATTAACGTTAGAATCATGTTTCCATCTTTTGTAATTTAGAAGAAATACATGTTCGAAATCTGTTCTTTCCTTCTTAATAACCCTGTATTTGTTTGAAAATAATTAAGAAATAAATGAAAAAAAATGTGAAAAGGTGGCTTCGACTTTTTTAAAATGATTTTATTTTAGTGTTGACGAACCACATTTAATTTTCATCCCATTAACGTAGGATAGTTACATAAAAATTTCATAACAGTTTCTTGATACAGTTGAAAGTTCTCGGAAAGAAAATGTAACGTTAATGAAACTTACATAGAAAGTATCAAGTTACATTAC
>AGDA01038377.1:0-14789 GCA_000281935.1 Mengenilla moldrzyki | reverse complement strand
CTGTTGTTTACCTAATAATGTTGTTTGAGTGAATGCTTACTACAAAATATAATGCAGATTTCAAAATTCAGCTAATTTCTAATTTCTAATTTATTATTTTCTTTTAACAGTTGTACGAAATCGACGATGATCCAAAACGGAAAGGAATTCCTGGACGATTTGTTTTCGTTTATGCAAAAAAAAGGTATGTGTTCAAAAAAAATTGCAAACTTGTTTCTTTCAAAACAGTTTTCTATTCATAAAATCTATTAACATGTAAATTAAAATAACGAGCAAAAGGTTTAAAAGTTTTATTTACGAAATTTTATTTATATGCAAGACCTCTTGAGGAATGAATGAAAATTGGCGTGGGCGAAATGAGCGTTTTTCTTATTTTAATGCAATTTCAGTTCGCCGTACCAAATTATTATTATTATTATTATTATTGCATATGCGTTTAAAATTGCAATTTTTAGAAACAACATAATTAAAATTTAAGAAAATTGAAATGTGCATACATAAATATTGCACATATGCGAAAACGCATATTATACCGAAAATTGTTTTGTTTCATTCTGAAATGGGAAAATGGAAAAATGGAAAATGGAAAATGGAAAAAATAATACAAAATAATAAACTTAATTTACTCTATTCATTGCCAAGTTATTTTTCATATTAAACGTATTAAATTTTGTGAGCGAAATGAAAATCTGCCGTTTCTAAAATGTGCGTCGTACTTGCATGAGACGATCATTATGTAGCCAGTACTAAATTCTATTTTGCGCGTAATTTAGTTTAATTAATTATTCTGTAAAAAAACTTTGATGACACTTATGAGGTTTTTTGTACTTTATTTTTAGATGATTCTTTTTTTAAGAAAAAAAAAGATTATTTTTTCTTTCATGTAAACATTGTAAAAAATTAATATTTTAAAGAAAATGATAAACGATTTAGTTTAAAGTAAATAGTGATTTTTTAAGAAGATATTCGATGCGTTTTCCTAATTTTTCTTGATTTCTTGGCTTTCAATTGTACGAATGTCTGAAGTATATGTGTTTTAACTATAAGCTAATCGTAAAACTAGATTCTTTTAAGACGTTTTTAAAAGTATACTCCAGAAATAGTTGGGTTAGTAAGATTTTTTGAAAAACTTATCCGAACTTGCACAAAATACAGAAGTTGTTTAACTTTGAGTAGCTATGACGCAATAGTTTTAGTCTGTGGCGTATGTTTTGATAGGGCTTGTTTCTAAATTGAACAGATCACTGATCGCTCACGTTTGTTTTTTACTTTTTACGAATCTTTTATTATCAGTACAAAAATTATGTATATTTTATTTACTATCATAAGCTTGTTTATAACGGGGTACGAACAAAAAACATAGTTTATTCATCTTTAAAAATGTAGCAAGTGAGCGATCACTGATCTGTTCACGCTGGAAACAATCCCATAGTAAATTTTTATTTTATCAAATCGGTTTGATCCTTTGTTGATTCTTAATGGGTGTTCATATCTTTGTATATACATATATGTACATACTACTCAAATATAAATATGTAAAAATAAGTTATTTCAAAAGTATGCTTTTTACTTAAATATCCAGTAAGGAAATAAACAATAAAGTTTTCATAGAATTGGAACTTATGAATCGCTTTTAAGCTTTGAACGAATATATGCTGTTTATCGATAAATGTGTTATCGATTGTTGATCAATTGATTGATCAGTCATAAAAAATAAAGTTGTATTTTCTTCGAAATCCCATAGTTTCTATTTTTCCCCGAGTGAGAATTTTTATGTGCATTAAAATTGAAAAGAGCAATAAATAAATTGAACTTGAAAATATTTCTACACAAAGCCCATTTATTTCAATATATTTATTATTTAAGAAATGTACAAATAAAATAATACTTGTTTCACATTTAATTTCCTTTATATATGGTGTACGTAGTCAAGCCATGACTGAAAATGTATTATTTATGATATTATTTTTGTTGCAATAAAATTAGAATTTTTTCAAGTAGAAAAAAAATCGGATTCACGAATGCCAAAATGGTAATTAAGAGCAGCAGAATTATTTTATAATGACTTCTTTTACGAAATCAGTTGTATAATTTTAATTAATTACCGTGTATTTTTATCTTTTGAATATTACATTTTGCTGATTAAAATAATTTTTGTTGCTTTAAAGACGATCGTTATGGACCGTTTGCGTGTTAAGTGCATCACATTTTATTGAAATTATATTAATTTTCTGATGATTGGCATATCTTTCTTTTTTTATGGAAATAATTCAATAAGAGGAATGCAAATTGAAAAAAAAATATAATGATGATAATCATTTAATTACGATAAAAAATAGAAATTATTATTTCGCGTTTAATACGAAAAATAAATAATTATATGTAGGGAAAAAATAATTTTCATAGTGGAAATTTCGTGTTGTTGCATTTCGAGATGCACACGCTAATGCATATCGTTAAATGTTATGCGAAATTTTGCCGGTTTCTTTTTAATCTTTGTTCAATTTTGCGAAAAATTCAGTTAGATTATGAAAATATTCTTGTGCCAAAATAAACAATTCAGAAAATTTTGCTAATTATAAATCAGGTATAACATCAATCATTATTTCGCGAGAAAACAAGACTTTTTACTTCGTATTGTACATATGTAAAATTTAAATATTTTAGATACCAAACATATTTTTGTAAAAAAATTGCATTATTTTACAGAATATAAATGTTTATTTATTAAAATTTTTCTACTTATTCCTAATCAGATATCTTGAAATTTACACACGTAGCGTTAAATTATAAAAATTAATATATAGATATATTAATTTTTTACTATATGAGTGCGCAGACATTAATTTCAAGTATATTTTTACTAATTTTTATGACGGTGTTTGTTATGAATATTTTATTTTAGTACATTTTACTGTCTAATGAAACGATCCAAATACTTCTTTAAGAGTAAAAATAATACGTTGACTTCTATTTATCGTGCTCTAAAAGTACTTTTTTTGCTTATTTCAGAAGATATATCGGTAGAATAAAATATCTTCTTTTAAAACTAAAAAGGACACCATTTCCCTAATTTGTTCAAATAATTTTTGGATTCAAAAAGGAACGATTACACACCAAAATAACATTAAAGATACATAAAACCGTAATAAAAGTAATGCAAAAAGAAGAGTCGCTGTTTTACGGGTATTTTAGTCTGCTAAGTAGCAATATTACTAAGCTTCTGTAAAGTTAAAAAATAAAACTTTAAGTAGTAATGTCTTCATAAACGCATCTTAAAAATTAAAAAAAAATTAATACAATAAAGCTGTGTTTTCCTAGCTGCGTTTTTGTCTGCAACGGTGGGCGGAATAAGTCGCGCGTTTTTAATCGTCAAAATTGGTTTCCTAGCTGCGGAAATTCGCAACAGTTTTTTATATTTATTTTCTAAATCCCGTCCGACGACTAAAAACGTCGACTTACTCCGCACACCGCTGTAAAACAAAAACGTAGCTAGAAAACCACAGCTTAACAATTACAATTTACTATATAAAAACATGTTTAATTGAAGCCAACTTAAAAAACAAAAGGTAATATATTTAAGCGGTCCGGTGAAAAAAAAAATTAATTACTATATTTAAAATAATATTAAAAAATAAAAGTTCTTTATAAAAATCCTTAAGATTATTTCAATAATTTTAAGAACAATGTTGGTGGTTTTTTATCACTATTTTTTTAGCTAGCACATCAAATGTTATTTTAAGTCTGTTTAAGGATATGCTACTTTTACAAACAGGTATTTAAATTTTATAAAAAGTTCATGTTAATCGTACAAATTATTCTTATGTAACTAATCTATTCACTAAATCAAAAAGACCAAATCATCCGGTCTGTGTTCTAAAATGTAATTCTCGATATGAAAAGGTTAAAGGACTTTGAGATGATGCATACCATGTAATTATGTTTACTTGTTAATACTACTATTCTTGGTAGTTACCAATATCGTACAGACATGATAACATCTATTTTTTAATTTAGATAACTGGTTTTACAAAAATAAAGTAATAATGGAAAAAAACGTACGATTTTTAATTTATAAATCGTTGTACAGATAAAAATTTATCCTTTTTTAAAAGAGGAAATTAAAATTTCAAAGTCTTGAAATAAAACAAAAACTAAATGACTATAATGATAAGAAAATTTATGAACTGATTTTTTACCATTGATGTTCTTAAGGCCCTCAAATAATTTCTTGATATTAAAAATTTGAAATCGTTTACATCAGGGGTGGGCAAAAGCCGGCCCTTTTGCTCACTTTATCCGCCCCGTTGAAGAGACCCATCTGTATTTTTTTAATATATTTTATGCAATCTTATTAAAATCAAAAATTTCCTAATACCAATATCTATCAATAACTATCAAATTTATTTTCCAAAATGATTTAAAATAATGGTTATGGTATTTTTGTCAAAAAAAATTTGGGCAGGGTAAAAACAAAAAACATTTATTTGTATACAGAGTACGAAGTAAAGTTTTTCGGCCCGAGAGAGATTTTCGCGATTAAAATTATTTGCCCACCCCTGATGTACATCATAACTAGTTTTACACACGTACAACTAGCGAAGCTTTAATAACCTAGTAGTCGCCGTTCGACCCTAATATTCAGACAAACTCAAGTTCGAGTTTCGCTAGCACCAATAGCCCAAATTTTTATCACAGAACAGAGCAATAGAAATTTTCGAGCAAAAAGTTCTTCACTTTTTAATTCTTAACCATTTATATCGATGAAAATTCATTATATTGTAACCTATTTGAAGGCCATTTGGAAAACAATAAGTAATAAATGCAAGTACTTTAGAAAAAAAAAATTGCCTGCTAATTATTATACTTGATTTAAAATTAAAAAATAAAAATTTTTTATAAAAGTTTGGAAAAATTCATTAAAATTATAATTAAGTTGCTGGCTCATCAACGTTTTTAGACTAGTCTATCATAAGCTATTTTATGCCTGACTAAGAATATGTGATTTTTACAAATAAATATTTAAAATCTACCTCGAGAAAAATTTTTTGTCAAAACAGAATAGTTCAATTCATATTACTAATTATAGGGAAAATTAAGCTTCTCAAACAAAAATTTATATTTGATTTTATCTAATAAATATTGTTTTATATTTTAGTAAATGCAATTATAAATATTATAGTAGAAAACAATTCGTTTAGTACTTTTTACTGGGCAAAAAAATATTAATCTGAACATTGTTGGAATAGTATGTTTAAAAAAATTAAAAGCTAAATCAGAAGTCAATGTAATTGTTTTAAGAATTCCCGATGCTAAGTTAACAATTTAAAAGTTATTATTTTTAAAAATAATGACTTTGATTTAAAAACAAATTGTATTGTTAATTAAAATTTATAACATATCGAGTTTATATTACAATATATTATATTTTTTGACAAAAAAAAAAACAAAACTTTTTGGCTTTCAAGTGTTACATACTATACGATACGTTCAATTTTTAAATACTTTATCAATATTTTTCAGTTATAATCAAAATAACGTTTAAATATTGAGATAGAGTTATTAAGAAAGGTAATTGCTGTCACATTTAGAAATACAAAATATTTGATAAAATGTAATATGGTGAAAAAATTGTGTATTTTTATCCGTGTATAAAAAATCCAAATTATTATTATATATTTTTTTTGCTAAATTAAATAATTCAAATCATCTGATTTGGGTTGAAAAATGTAATTTTTTACATAAAAAGGCTTTAAATTTTTTAGTTGAACTATTTTTTATGTAATAATGTTTAGTTGTTGACGCCGTTTTTCATTGTAGTTCTGATGTACAGAAGTGATAACAATATTTTTTAATTTAGATAACTGGTTTTGCAAAAATAAAATAACAATGGAAAAAAACATACGATTTTAAATTTACAAGTTCTTGTACAGATAAAAATTTACGCCATTTAAAACATTAATTTAAAAATTTTGAAATAAAGCATGTAGAATTAAACAAATATAAAAATAGGAAAAATAATGGACGGATTCTTTTTGCCATTAATGGTTAGATGAGTTAAAATTGTATACACACACACGTACTCATTTAATAAAATTTTAGATTTTAGCTCAAATATACATTTAAAATATCTATTTTTTCGGGTTCCCTATCACAACCTCATTAATTATTGACTCAGTAACTTTTATTCCTGGTTCCATTACAATACACGACTTTGTGATTTTTATAACTTTATTTTTAAACGATCAAAGTGCAATTATATAAATAAAAATTTCTAAAAAAGGTTTTTAATCGGTCAGGGTACTAGCACATGAGATAACATCACTAATTTGACTATAGATTTTGATTTGGTTATACATGGAGAAAAACTAAGATAGGGTTGTAATATAAATACGTATTATTTAACAATGAACCTCTATTAACTGACATTAGCAATATAAATATTGTTTTGCATTGGATATTTTTTTGATATTTTTATTATGTGTATATAAACAGTTTTAAATTTTAAGTTAAAATGCCATTAGCATTTTTTATTTAATTAGAATTCTAAAACACTTTTAAGACAAAAGTTTAGTTTGGTTGATTAAATAAGGGGCTACTGTCCCCAAAATCGCTTCTAAAGTTCAAGTTTTTTGTAGACTAAAACACTTTGTCCAGAGCAAAACTTAATTCTCACAGACCAAAATTGTATATTACAGACACTAAATAAGCACTATAGCCATTTCCCAAAAACATTGATCACATAAGTACAAAATAAAAAGTGCTTATATATTTTACTTTTATTTTAGTTAAGTAGTTTAATCCCAACAAGTTAAAGGACGTCTTAATAACCATTTTAAAAAACGTCTTGATCTTTTACTCAATATACTAACACACTAGTTTTTGAGAAGTGCTAACAGTGCTTACTCAGGATCCTCAGTGCGCTAAAAGTGCTCAAAATTAAGTGAAAAGTGGCAGAAAATTTACAATTTTTACTCAAATTCAGGTCAAAAATACGAATTGTTGCACTTAATTACTAGTCAACCTGACTTAATAAATTTATATAGACTTATACAAATTTAACCCTTTGAGACACGGAATTTTAAAAAATAAAAACACCCATGCTGCACAGAAATTTAATACTGTTCAAAATCGAATAAAATTAGAGCATTTTAATTAATAAGGATATAAAATGGTATAAAAACTTAAAAAAATATAAATAATTTTATTCTGTTATTAGTCCTATAGCCCCGCCATGGGTTAATACGCATCAAAAAGGTGGGACATTTTTAATACCACTGTGCCTTAAAGAGTTAAAATATACTAAAAAACAGTGAAAAGCCTTTATTGAGTAAAACTGGCTAAATTAAATAAAAAATCTTAGACTTTTTCCTTTTTATTCGAAATGGGTAATATTGAGTAGACATGCAAATGATGACACATTGTGTCTGTGGAAACCGACTTTGGTCTGTGAAGGTAAAGTTTTACTCTGTACAAAATATGTTTTAGTTTGTCTAAAGGAATTTCCGGAAACAATTTTTGGGGCCTTAACCTCTGATTTAAGCGATCAATCTGAACTGTTATATGTCCAGAGTGCGTATGCATTTTAATTAAGCAAAAATGCCTGTGGGATAAATGTAAAGAAGAGCCACAAGTGTTACTAGATTTAGTTCTTTTTTTCGTTAGACGACATTCGAAATCAAATAGAAATTTGAAAGAAAAATAATAAATTATTAATCAATTCATACATACAACTGTAATTTTATTAATAGGAATTTTTTTAGAAACTTAAATAAGAAAAATATAGATGTGAAACAAATATAACCCTTAAATATATTTTTCACTATCTATTTTTTAGTGCATAAATTAAAATATATAATACAATTTAGAGACAGTTAGTGATACACTCATTTGTGTCCTTAGTTTCCATGATTTAAACATGAGCATACAGTAATCACACTTATATAAACAAATAAAACTTATTCTTTCCATTTTATAAAATAGAAAATATGTAGATTTTCTAATTTTACAAAATTATTAAAAAATATAAAGCATTAGGAAGACTTGAATGTTACTTTTTATAATTTTGAAAAGAAATTATTTTCATTTGCAATCAATTTTCTTACTTCTTTTATTCATTTGGAATGTTTGGAAATTAAATGGGTATCTTGTTCAGAGTATAGACAAAGGATACATATACAGGATATGTTATTAAACAGTGCGGCGTTTGTATCTCTAAAGTAGTATCTAATACTAAATCGGAACTTATTGATTGTTTTAGTGAAACAAAATAAAATGCTCGTCTCTCTTAAAAAAAAGTAAGAATTATTAGTCAACTTTGTTTAACAAAGATAAGTCAGCACTCCTAAGACCTTCAAATAATAATTTTTTCGATATTAAAATTTGGAATTGTTTAGTCTGTAAAACAATTACAAGAATCTTTCGAAGAGAAATTGTACATCCTTGAGTTCTCTTAGTCACTTACATCGATAAAAATTGATTACAATTTACCTCTTTTATTTATTATTATTATTATTTGCTTCTTAAAATAATAAAAAATATTGCCAATTGTAAAAAAGCACGTACTTTTCATAATTTTAATACAACAATAAAAACTGTTTTATGCAAACTATGAAGGAAATGAGAAATAGTGTATTTGTGTTTTAATTAAGCAACAAGTTTTTTAATGTTTAGTCTTAAGATGATTTTTTTCTCTCGCAAGAAAAAAACAGTCAAAATATACACTTTAATCATAAAAACTCGATATTATGCTAAATAAATAATTTCCATGTTTTTATTTTATTTTATAATTATTTTTTTGTGAAAGATAGCGTTCGTTTTTTAGTAAGTCGTAAAAAACGTGTACTTTTATCTTTAATTTTCTGCATGCGAAAAAATCCTTTCTGTTTTTTTATTACTATTATTTGATTTTGTTTTATGGCAAAAATAATAAAAGAAATTAAAGAAAATTTTTTTGTTTGAAATTTTTATTTCTTTCGTTGTTTAATTGCAAATTTTTTAAGCGCAAAATAGTCATGGTACGTGAGGAAATGGTAAAAAATATGGTTGTTTTTTATATGTATTTGCATGAATAAATCAAGTTGCTATCAAATTTTAATTGATTTCATTTATTATGATTATTTGCCGGAATACATGTAATCAGTTTTGTTTTTCGTTTTTGTAATTTATTTCATTGTAAAACTACTATAGATTTGCATTTTTATAAGAATTATATACGCCTTTAATAAACAAAAGTTTCAATTTTAAACGTGGAGACGTCCGTTTTGGTGTTTGCATTATACGAAAAGAAAGTTTTTATTTAATTAAACTAATTAACAGCAAATAATTTTTTTGTCACTAAATAAATTTCAATTGTTCAAATATTACGAAATTATTTTTAAGAAATTTCTTAAGTTTCAAGAGTGGTACAATGACACTCTAAATAGTAATTATTCTGTGAAAATGTTAGTGATTTGACTCGGTTTTTAATTCAGCAAAACAGGATGTGATTACTGACAAAACGATTTCTTAAATAACTATGAGATCTGTGAAGTTTTACTACATAATGAACCAAATCGTTTAAATTAATTTGAAACAAAGTGAAGCATTGTTGAAAAGTGATGAAAATCATTTGAAATATTTTGAATTTTGTCAATGAAATTCAATTGAACCTCATAAAAATAGCGAGTTTTTTATAGTTTCGATAATTCTAAACAATTTCAATATTTCATTTTAAAATTTCAACTTATGATTTTTCCTCAAAATTATTTTGAATTTTCATTTGAAACCCCATTTGTTCTGTGACTGGTTCATTGGGTAATGTAAGTTTGTTGAATAATGATGTTATTGGTTTGTACGAAATTATACTATACATTCAAGAATTATTATTGAAAATTCATAAAATTCATAAAATTCAAATTCATAATGAGCTTGGGGTTCCTTATCTGTTTTGTTTGTGCGACAAATGAGACTCAGTTGATAAAAAAACATAACTTTTATTGACATTACGATTTAGAAAATGCCTACTTTGTTAGAATTTAACCTTCGATAGGAATTTAAAACGCAAATTTAAATTTAAATTTGAGAAAAATATGTAGACGTTTTTTTGCGCTCTGAATTATGTTAAAATAATTAACAATTTTATATTTTTGCACGCAAAATTATAAAAAAACTATGTGCACAAAAATACAAAATTTTAAATTTTTTTAACATTATTCAGTGCACAAAAAACTCTTATGATAGAATATTTTAAATTAGAATTTATTAAAAAAAAATTTAAAGCAAAGTAATCCTTATAAAAGGGGGCTTTTGAATTGTTTATTATGTATTTTCAAGATGACTTGATTAGATGATTTTAATATCGTTGAATAGTGATAATGTTATATAAATAATATTAAAAAATAAAGGGTCAAAATTTGGTATTACATATTGGTATTATTGAAAATTGAAAATTGGTTCTAATTTTTTTCTCTCTCTTTCCACATATAGCTGCAGCCTTAAAATTTACTTATTAACGAGAGTTAAAAAAAATAGTAATATTAAAATTAAAAAAATTCCAAAGACAAGACCAAAAATACCTAATTTAGGAAAAATTATCTTTGATTTTAGAAAATTATTTTAGGATTAAAAATTTGTAAATTTAAGAATAATTTTTTCAAATTTAAGGAAAAAAATTTCTTATATTAAGTATCAAAATCTTAAATTTTACAAAAAAATTCTTGTCTAATTTCAAGTGTTATTTTATTCTAAATTAAGCAGTCACTTGTTAGTGTATTTAATATTCAAATATCAAATTCAGTAGATGACACTGATATTGAAGATAAATTTCACACAACAGAACTTTTAATGCAAGATTTAGGATGGGCAACATTTTCACTATAATGACTGATTTATTAATAAAAAACCACAGAAGAAATTATGAACATGTTCATATTTATACACACATACATAATTTGAAAATAATTTTAAAATGAGGGTCAAATAAAATACATATAAGCTTAAAATACTTTATTTTAACGAATAGTTATAAATAAGGGTTATTTAAAACTTCGAGAGTCCAACCCTTAAAGGTCGAAACTTTCGAATAAAATTGATGTATTTTAACTTTAGTATTTGGACTTAAATTTAAATCAATCTTTAAAAATTTTTTTAAATTGTTTGAATCTTCTTAAAATTTTTTTCCCATAAATAAAAGCTTTAAAGCTTTTAAATATTTTATTTAAATAATATTGGTTAAACTGATTTTTCGCTTTTAAATATTAGTCTGTGATTAAAGATTTTCGACACCCCCCTCTCTCTACATGTAACTTAAAATAAAGTCGAAAATAGCTTTGTGTACTTCAAAGAATTTAAACTTTCTATATTTTTACTCCTTTACTTTTATTTCTCACTAACGTACAGTTGGGTATTTTTCAATTTTAGGTGGCCAAAATTCGATTTTAGGTGACACCAAAAAAATTATAAAAGATTATAAGCTAAATAGTTATAGTATTTATTTTTATTATTATTTTTACTTTATTTATAGTTTGGAATGAGCAAATTCATTTACAAATGTGCCATTTTTAACTGAATTTTCTCCTTCAATTTTCTTAGTTTTTATTATAAGTTTATTAGTGATTTCTTGCTTTCTGTTTAAAGATATAAAGTAAGTTACTATGATTTCAAGTGAAGAAAGTAATGGAAATTAATTTTTGAAAATTTTTTATTCTTAAGCTTTCTCCGCCATGTGTGTACACGCTTTTTAAAACTTAAGTTTTCATTTAATTTTCTGATTTTCTCCTCACAAACTTCTATGTTTTTGTTACACTTCTGTGTGCTTCCGGGTAAAATTTTTAATTTCATATAACACTATGGACATTTGTAAATTAAAGAGTTGAAAAATAAGTTCCGTAATTACCCCGGTTTTTTAAAATATGGCGGTTAAATTTTATACGGATTTATTTTCTCAGATTTTATAAAAAGAGCTTGTTGTTTTTTTAGAGTCGTCTGGAATTCAGTTACTGAAACGCAAAACAACTGATGAAAAGCCCTTTTATAAGTTTACGTAAATATGAATTGATCATAATCATTTAGTCGAATTTCGTATTAGAATTAAAAACACATATTTTTAGTATAATTAAAGTCATTTTAAAAAAACAAATCTGTAACACAAAAAGTGTGAAATTGTCTCTTCTTTCAAACTTAAAGTTAAATAAAATTATTTAGCCGATAATGATCACTTTGAAACCATTTCCTGATTTTGGCCGCCTAAAATGAAAAAATACCCCACTGTGTGACGTTGAATCCAATAAAATAACCTCTGTAACATTTATATAGTTACAAATGACTAATATAAGACTTTTTTATTTTTCCAATTAAATTTCAAAAAGAATGTAGAATTTCTTCTACACTGAGAGGAGCATTTATTAAAAATTAATAAATATTTATTTATTTTAAATAAATAGTTTATTAAAATAAGGGATAAATAAAATTTTTATTCATATTAAATAAATTAATTTGTTTTTAATTAATTTATTTCCAAGAAATTAAAAATTTATTTAAAAGTAATAAAAATTAAAGTGAAGTGAAATAAATAAAGTGTAATAAAATTTTAAAAAATATTAAAAATAATAAATATTTTATATTTATGTATTTAAGGTTTTTTTAAAATAAAATTAAAATTTTTTATCATGTTTTAAATAATTTTTTATGTTAAAAATAAATTTTTTTTATTTTCTTCTTACATGCATTGATTTTTCTACAACACTATTAATATTAACTAACAAACAAAATTATTTATTTTTCGTGAATTTTTTATTATAAATAAATAAAACTCCATAAATAAATACATTTATGAACAACTTCTCTCAGTGTAGTGTATTAATTTCAAATACTTAAAATCCTGCTGAATCATTTTCACATATTTACCTGATATTAGTAAACACTTAAGAATTTGATCACTATTTTACATTTTACTGTGGTGCACGCGTTATTTCCTGAAAAGTAAAAAGTAATATAAGAATGTAAATTATTAATATTCAGTGCAATCTATCAAGACCTGTCTTCTACAGACATTTTATTCTGTTAGTAAACTAAAAATTAATAAAACGTTAGTTTCATTTGTCTTAATACAAAAAATCACAAATTCAGTTTTTTTAAAGATTATTGACAATTTTACATAGACAGTAATTAGACATAAAGAGAACTAAATTATATTGTCCATCTTGTAAGCTTGTACTATAATATTTCTTATGTTGGTGAATATCTGTTCTTAGATACATTTAAATTGAAGTAAACTCACAGAAAACATGTTAAGGCCATTTCGTTATCTGAATCCAATGGAATTGCGAAAAAAGGGCAGAACAATTGATAAATTATGTTGAAAATATTTGACATTAATTAACACTAGTCAAATAATGAAGAACGATTTATCGGGAAAGTTGCAAAATTTTACTAAAAATTATTTGAAAACGTTATTTTATATATTAAACATTTCCAAACATTGACTACCATAAAGTAGCTTAGTCAAAGTTTAAGCAAAAAATTCAATTTCGAATACATATGTCAGCAAATAACAGTCATTTTAGTTATTTAAAAAACGCAAAAAAATGGCATAAATTTTAAGCAAACATTAACGACATCTAAACGGTTTGGCCTTAATTTTGAGCTATTAATTATGTACATTTCTCTATAAGACATTTGTGCACAATTTGTTACTTTGTTAATTTTGGCAATCATTAAAAAAATTTCCCTATTCTAATAATATGTGCAAAGTATTCGTGATATTTAGGGCGATAAAAAGTAATTAAATTTTAACGCTTTTTAGACACTAATTAGAAAATGTACAAAGTCACTTCCATTATTAAAACAAATGATTTATACATTAATTAATTATCAGCGAAAAACGGAAATATTAACGATCAAAAGTCATTAATCAGCCTAGGAACTTTATCAAAAAATTTTTAAATAGACTATGTAATAGTCTATTGTTTCTTTGAAAATCATAAGTACATTTTCAATAATTTTAATCGAAAAATGACCAAAAATCTTTCGCAATAATTCACTTTAATTACTTACAACTTTGAATCAAATTCGGGCTCATAAATAATAAAATTCGAAAGCGAAATTTGTAATGTGTTTTTTTTATTTTCTTAAAAAAACAGTTTTTTATTTAAACTTATAAATTTAATTTTTTTGACAAATTTAAGAAAAATCTCAAAATATTGATACTTTATTAAATTGAAATTTATTGCGAAACTGTCACATAATTCTTGGGATAATTTTGAAAGATTTTCATTATGTGAGAAAATCAAATTAAGTTTGATACCGAAAATAAAAAAGTCAGAAACGAAGACGAATTTGAAAAAAAAATACAACAAATGAGATTGTTTTTTGGCATTAGTTCAGAAAAAAAATTAATTAATTTTTTACGTTCAAGATTTCCAGTTCAGTCTTCATCATCTTCATCATCATTATCATCGTTTTCAAAAAGGCCTTTTTCTTATTTAAGTACAGACTGCTTTAAGATAAGGAGCAAATAAAATTGATGTTTTCTATGGGGTTAAATTATTAAGCTGATGAAGGACAAACCCCATTTTCGAAATACAATTGTTCATTTGGGTTCAAGAGACCAAATTATTCGACTCCACCCTCAAAATGTAAGAAAACTCTGTCTCAAGAGAAACTGTTAATAAAGCAATAAAATAATTAATAAAAAAGTGACAATCAGAAAATTTAATTCATCATTTTATTTTCCAAAATTAAAAAAAAAGTTTAATAATTTTTTTCCCTAAAAAGCTTAAATATATTTATTTCTTTTAAGAATAAAATTA
>AGDA01038339.1:0-10687 GCA_000281935.1 Mengenilla moldrzyki | reverse complement strand
TTTTAAATACGGAGTAGTTAATGAGAACATAGTTCTTTTTATTAGACACATATAATGTAATTTTTTAATTTTGATTTTTTTGAATTTTTAAAATATTTAATTTTTCACAGGCGAATTATTTTTAATTTTTTTTGATTTCTCACTGGAAATGAAATTGTCCCCCTAAAAAAATGAAATTTCCTCCCTGTAAGGCCTAGACCCACGTTGAGAAACACTATTTTATTATCTTTGAAATTAATGAAAAAAAATATAAAAGACTAAGTGCAACGTTGTAACAAATTTCTGAATTATCATGAGAAGTGAAATAAATAATTATTATTTCTTATAAAAAATTTTTTTAGTATCTTTTTTGTACACTTTTTAAATACGTATTTAATTGCGGCAAGCGAAAATTTGAAAATTTGCTTGAACCGTCAAGAAGTCTAGCCACCACTGTTACATTATATTGTAAAATAAGTCTTAATAAAACAAAATCTCAAGAGAGTCATTCTTAGAATTCAAAAATTTGTTAATATTGAACTTTGTGTACGTTTTTTGCTAAAATTCAATAAACAAAACAAAAGGAATAATAAGTTTGTAATCTAAAATAGATCATTTCAGTTTGTAAACTATAGTATTTTATTACAATATGTTTATGATGAACTTTTAAAAACTACCTTCTATTCAATATAAAAAAGTTATATTGATATTTTTCTGATTAAAAGAAGCGATCTTTTACAAATTTAAAGTGGTGTAACTTTTTAAACTTCTCATAAAAAAGCTTTGTAACTTTTTATTTTTCCAATTTTTTATACTTTTTTATTTATTTATTTTTAATTTGACTGAATATTTATTTTAAAGCACTTTGTACTTTTTTATATGGGTATTAAAATTTTAAATTTTAAATTATTAATGGTGGCGGAAGTTTAAAATTATGTGGATATTAATATAAATTTTGAAATATGTTATAATTTTTTGTAATTTTATTTTTATTTTACTGTGTTATTTATCCTGTACTCTTGTTCCAGATTTGAATATGGAATCAATGACTTAAGGAGTTTCATTTTGAATTCAAAATGATAAATGTTAAGGTAAACTAATATAAAAGGCTAAATGAAGTTTCTAACACAATTTATGAAATTTAGGAAAGCGATTCTTATATTTTTCTTTAAAAATTAATGGCATTGCTCTGTTTCTTCTAGAAATGATTAGCGTTATCGTTTAAAATAGTTTTGTTACTAATATTTTTATTTCACTTCGAGTTGACTTTATAGGAAATTTGAAAAACAGTTTATAAAAATATTTGCTGTATTTATTTTTTTCTGCAATCGCCACAAAAAAAAAAATAAATTAGAATTTTTCAGCAACATTGTAACGAGTTTTATTAAAAGATGCCAACACTTTTTTCTAACTAAACTGAAAGAAAATTTTAGTTATAACAGATAAAAATTGTGTTATTTTAGCAAAAAGTTTTACTATATTTTGGATATACGAAAATTTTGCTAATTTAAAAAAATATTTGTGGTAATTTAAAATTTTTTTTAAATTTTCATAAAAAAATTGTTCTAACAGCATATTAAACTCATTTTATCCTATTCTACTACAGATTTTTCTCAGTATATATGCCAAATAAAAAAACCCCTGAAAATATAAACTTTTAGAGTCAAAGTATTTACTTTTTTTATATTTGCACTTTACTCGCATATTTAGGTCTTTAAATTTTAAGTTTTAGTCTTTATACTCTTAATCATGGACCTAATATACATGGACAGCTCATCAAATAGAAAGAGCTGATGCCAACACAAAGGTTGTTTCTGACTGAGTGCGCAAGTGTAACTATATTTTTCTCTTTTCCACTTATTTAAAAAAAAATTAAGAGCATGCGCTTTTTGTCAGAAACAACTTTGTGTTGGTGACAGCTTTTTGTATTCGATGAGCAGTCCATGTATACTACGTCCATGGTATAAAGCATGGACTTATAAAACATGGACTGCCCGTCGAATAGAAAGTCGCGGTGAAGCTATTTGCATCAGATACGAAATGTGCATGGCTATTGAAAGAATCCGTTAATAACGGTTTTTAACACTTCATTTAAAAAAATATTTAACTATATATGTTTTAACTATTTTGACCATTTTACGTGAATAATTTTATTGTTATTTTTTAATATTAGTATTGATTTTTAAATGTAATTAACTTTAAATGACGAAAAACAGAATTTCAGAAATTCAAAGAATGACAACAAACCTTTGCATTTCATATCTGATGCAAACAGCTTTACCGCGACTTTCTATTCGTCATGCAGTCCATGTATTAGACGTTCATGGCATAAAGCATAAGGTGTTTTAAAAAATATACTCCAGGATGAGTTGAGTTAGTAAGATCTGGGAAACTTCCTATCGCACCCCAATTTATCAAATAATAGTTGTCAATTTGTCATCAATTTGATAAGCTTACTCGAAGTTGCATAAAACACAGAAGCTTAGTAGCTTTAGCCGCCTTCGGACATTTACTCTCAATAGGATAACTATTACATCATACCTACACAAAGTTACACAACTTCTGTGTTTTGTATAGATTCGTGTAAGTTTACCAAAATATCTTATTAACCCAAGTCTTTGTGGAGTATATTTACGAAAACGGTTATAGATATTCAAGCCTGATATCGTGTTAGCGGACTTGAATCTGTTAAAAAAGTGGCAATATTTACACAAATAATTTGGAAGAGTACCGATAAAAGTGGGCGATGGATTATACGCTCTTTTTTTATGGCTCAATTGTCTATTTAAGCTTTTTTCCTAGGTCGAGTGTTTAAATATTACCAGCAAATTGATCCAAATAATACAAATAATAATTTAAGGGGTCTGGGGGTCCAAGTAATCTAATTTATATGTTTGCAGTTTGTGTTCACTTTCTTTCGGTTAAAATCTTTCAAACATGTAACTAAGTGGTGAAATGAAATATTGTTGTCAAATCAATGTTTAGCAAATTGTGAGGGGGAGGGAGGGGGTAAGAAATGTGGGCTACGGTCTTAATTTTTATCATCACTTTTTTTAATTTTAATATTTTCTTCATGTCAAAAGTTTAAAAGATGCTAATAAGTTTTTAAACGGCACGGTTTACAGTCCAACTTTTAAGGATTTTAGTTATTACTTTCCCAGGTTGATAAATTTTTACTTAGCACAATTAAATAAAATTTAAAATCATTTCTTGAGAAATCGAAAATATCAATGAAGTAAAAAAATACTTACAGTTCGATATATACTTTTCATATACAATCAAATGCAATTTACACTTGATATTTTTTCGAATGAAAATTTTCAATGCCGTTTGCCGTTTTTTGCCAAATTTATAAGATAAATTTTACACGAGAGGAATGAATAGTTTTCAGTGTCGTTAATACAGAAATATAACTGGTAAAGCTAACTCAAAATATTTCATTTTTATTTTAGTTTAAAAATATTTATGACGGGAAAATACAAAATATACAAAGCAAAAAATTTAATCTTAAAGCATAATCTATTTTGCGGAGTTTCTTTTATTGTAAATTAAAAAAAAAAGAATCTCTATTATTAAATACAATAAATAAATTTACAACAACTCAAACAACGGAAATTAAACTTATCACAGGCATAGCATTCAATGTTTTTTATTTGACGAATACTCAAAGTAAACCTCCTTTTCGTCCAAACAGTAAGGAACTTATATTACCAAAAGCACTACTGGCAAACGACTGTTGCGGTTGATTGGAATCTACTTTAATTCCATTTCGTGAATTAGTTACTGTTCCCAAGTCTGGTCGAGTATTTGTTGAACTAATTTGTCTCTGCCTTCTTTTGTTCAGTTGTTCTATGCGAAGACTTAAAATACCTGAACCTGGTTGCCCCGGCACTCCGGGCTTATTCATTTTCTCATTTATATGATTATCAACGTCATCTTTTGCAGAATAATCACTTTTAGAATTATATTCAATTTGTTTTCGGGCATATAAAGCGCCTTGTAGCGAAAATGGTGCAAACGCTGAAGCTGATACGATGTTCTCCAAGCCTAGCTGCTCCACTTGGCCCAATAAACCAAAATGTTTAACATTCTATGTAAAAACGTAAGAATTATTTCTGCAATTGAATTTAAAATTTAGCAACTAATAGTGACAAAATAAAGAACCATAATCGAAAATATAAGAAATTTGTTTTCAAACGTAAATTTATTCTTTTTATAAAATTAGACAAACTGAGAGCAAAAATGAAACTTATTTTTGTTCCTTTTTAGTTATTCTCTTCGGCTAATTAAAACAATATTTCACGTTTTGAAACTCTATTTTCGATAAAAATGCCATCAAAATATTTAAAATTGATTTTGTAAAATAAAATTATGAACATATTCACTAGCATAATAGTTCTACACTGAAAGTGAACAATTTTGCTAAGTTTTAAGTAATTTTGCAATTTTAATATTTAATATCGTTTAAGTAAAAACAATATTAGTTAGGCTTTCATTATTTGACATAAGCATTCAAAAAAAAAATCATTTTGTACAATTTTATTGCCTCTTAACATTAATTATATAATGATTTAATAAGCAAACCTGTGGAATTTAGGTGATTTTTTGACATATATTTGCCTCATTTAAAAAAATTAAATGTTTTTAGTTTAAACATGACATTTTGTTATATACCAATGTCTTTTTTATATATTTCATTTTATTAAGCAAAGAAAATTATACAAACGAAATAATCCACACGATCAAATCGTTTTCATCGTGATTATATTACAATTATATAAAAACAAATTTTCCGATTATCAAAAAAAAGATCACGAAAAGCAACAAAAAATCATTACAACTACATCATTTTTATGATATAACATTATGATTAATTAAAGCTTAGAAACAAAACAATTATGAGCCCAATCATTATGATTTTTAAAAAATTACTCTATTATGAATCAAATGGTTATCAAAACTTTGATAATATAAAAATAAGTGAAAATTTAGAAATCAATAGAAAAAATAAAATCTTTTTTTAATTAAGAAATTTGTTTTTTTTTGGACAAATTCTATTATCATAACATATTTTTAAAGTTTTTTTTTGTCCATTTTGGCTGTATGGAATTAATGGTTTAATGCAGTGAATGTTTAAGGGTGCGCCGCAGCTCCCTAAGGGTGAGCCGCAATGCCGTCATTAGAGAGCAACGAAATATTCAATTAAACAATTCGGTAACTTTCCAGTCTCTATATAGATGTTATTGAAACAATTGAAATTAGATATTTTATATTATTCCAAGGAAAATAGTAAATATAAGTTTTTAAGATTTCGCTGTTAAATGGGTAATCGCTTTTAAAACAAAAAGTTTTCCAAGTTTTCAAAAAAGTTAAAAATTTAGAAAAAAATCTGATGTATTGAAAAAACCACGAAAAAAAGAATTATTTAGGAAGTTATAAACCAAATATAAAAATATTTGGAGCTTTTGGCTTAAAGTATCAAAATATCTCTGAGAAATCAGAAAAAAAACAAAAAAAAATTGAAAAAGTATTAGACGGAAAACTAAGGTAATGATTAAAATAGTAAAATAACAAATTTGGAATTTTCGACAAGGAAAAATTAATTTAATTTCATCAAATACTTCAATACGCGTGAGAATTGTAATAAAATATTTTTAAAGTATTTTAATCAATACCTTTTTCAAGGGAAAAAAAATGAAACGATAATTACAATAGAGAACAAATTTTATCTTTGGTTCTGTCCTATGAACAAGGTATATATTTTCTAAACAAGCAAGTTTAGCTGATGGCAGGAAATTTTTTTTTTTGAAAAATCATTGGGAAATATTGAGGTAGGGGGTAAAATGTTTTTCAAATTTTGCGATTTCTTTTTCTCCAAATACGTGAGGCCTATGTGAATAGCTTTTAGCTCAAAACAATGACGATACGATTGTTAAAAATCCGCAAAATTTTATTGAAATATCTTGAAGGGTTAGCTCACAGTGGTGTTTCAAAGTTAGAAAAACGGAAAAAAACGCAGTTTTTTCATAGAATTTCAAAATTCGAAATTTAATAACTCGAAAACAAACAACAGGTTACCTTTGCCGAATCTGATTCGAAAGAATTAGCAGTTTTCGGTTTCTTATCACCAACAAATGTGCGTTTTATCAACTCTGCGCCACTAGAAAGAAAAGTGGTAAGTCCGAAAGAGCTACTCGTCGAATTCTCTACCGGTGATCCCGGTCGCGATGAAAACGGACTATTACATGGCGTTGCTGTGGGTGTGAAATTTGGCGTATTTAATGCCGATGGTGTGTACGTTTTCAAACCACGTTCATTTAAAATTTTCGCCAGACCCATCGTTGTTGAAAATGTCGATGTCGAATTTCGGCGACTAAGTTGTTTCGGTGTTAACGATGGTGATGTCTGTATACTGCTACAAGTTGAAGTCATTCGACTATGTTGAATCGAAGATGTTACACTAGACGTACAACTTCTATCATCCGGATGAAGAACTGTACTGTTTGTTAAAGTATAAACACAGTTAAAACTATCAAATCGTTTGCCTGGATTGCTGAACTCAACATCGACTTCATATTCATCAAACGGATTAGCACCAAGACCAATTTCATCTAAATTTTTTTCGCCTCGATTCCGAACTCCGGGTCGTTCTTCTAAAATCCCATCAAGAGTCAGCGTAGCTAACTGCGACCACTGATGTAACGTCTGAGAGCCTTCAATTGGTTTAATTATTTGTAATTTTTCCGGTAGTTTCCATGAACCCCGACTACTTGACGAGCCAGTGAACATAATACTTTCAGGTGTTCGACATGTAAATGGCAAAGAGCCAGAATTAGTCGAACACGAATCGGTTGAGTCGTAGCCGAAAGACGATTGCATTTTGGCTCTCCGCGCTGATACATCTAAAGGATTAAGATTCCTTAAGGCAATTTCTAAGTCCGAAGCTCCAGGAATCCCAGGCATTCCATTCTTTGCACTGGCCCTATTAAAATTAATATTATAACTTTTTTACATTTTTTGCACAATTTGTAATTATACGAAATAATTTGTTAAATTTTGTTCAATATATCTCAGTAAACAATAATGAAAATAATAAAACAATATTTTTGAACAATACTGAGATTTTTTTAAACAAAAATATGGATAAAGCACATATTTTAGTCAATATTTAAAAAAGATTAGGCAAAATTTTAATCATTTTCTTATAAAATTTAGAATTTTATGTGTGAAAACTTACTTTAAAAAATCTAATCAGAGGAGGCAAAAGTCTAATTAATTTAAAAGTATTAAAAATTGGTAGGTATAAAAATTGTATTAAAATATTTTGAATAAATGGAATAAATGTTTTAAATAAATGGAAAGCTAATCGAAAAATTAAATACAAATAAATAAATAAATAAACTAAAAATCTAGAACCTAAAATCGCAAATGATATATTTGTATAGAAATCATAAATAATAAAACGTTTTCAATTGTCCTACTCCGAATTTTCTTTTAAAATAAATTCGTTCGATTATGCATATTTTCAAATCAGCAAAACTTAAATCGAGCTTCTTTTTTTGTATGGAATAAGATAGCAGGTAAGCGGCATGATACGCCAAAGTAAACCATAAACCAAAAAATCAAGTTCTTCCTTCCATTTTGGCAAACAAATATTTCAAAATTTTGTCTTTAGTAAATAATATTTCTTTTATTTATTAAATATTTGGGTATAACTTCTATTATATTTACAAAAAGGCTAGCTAAATATCAAATTAATTAAGGTTATTTTAAGAACTTTGTTTTTAGAGACAAATATAAAAGCTTTTAGCTTTATGAAATTAAAATCATTTCATTCTGTATATTTTTGGCAAATCTATTTCTATTTAAAAAATATTTTTTATGTGAACTTCATAAACATGTATTTTCCATTAGTTTACTTTTAAGACTCCTATTTCATTCTAAACAAAAAATCTCATAATTTAGAAATTACTTATTTTAATTGCGTACGTGATAAAGTAATTTTGAGAAAAATCAGAATTGGACATATGAAAACATTTACTTGTAAATATCAGTCATATTTAAGCTTATCGCAAATGAAAATATTCCTTTTATACATTTAAATTTATGAAAAAATTGCATATTGAAATAAATTGTTTTGATCCTTTAGCGTAAAGAAAACAAAACTACTTCATTCGTTAACCTTTTTTTTATATGAAAAATTTGAATTTTCTCTACATGTTGAAAGCAAGACTTTAATTTTAAAATACGTTTTCTTCAGATACTTTAAATATTAAAAGTACTTTTAAAAATATTAACAAATTAAAAATATCAATTATTACGGATAATCATCGAGATCTGTAGTTAGTGAATCTGTATCACTGCATGATCCAATAGCTTCTACATTCATGCAAGTTAACTTTGATTGAAATTTTACTCCCGAATCTGTGCTTGAAAGACTGCTATATTCAGAGTTTTGATCGTACTGATTCATTAAATTTTTAGAAGCACAACGAACAGTTTCAAATACTTTTTTATAATTAGACCTAAATAAGGATAGTTTAATCAGTCAAGAACGATCAAAATAAAATACAATTACATTTTATCACAAGACGAAATCCCCGAATCAGAATCGGAATATAGAGAAGCATCCATTAATTCAGATTTCATATTAGTACCATGCAAAGATTGATTTAGAGACGAGAAATTGAAACGACCACGATTTCGTTTCTGATTTTTTAACTGTTCCTGTGTTTCCTTCAATAAATTCAATACTTCTGTATATTTCACCTTTAAATCAGCCAATTCAGTCGTTAGACTATCTTGATTTTCTTTAGTAATTATCAATAAACTGTTGTATTCTTCGTTCTCCATTGTAAACTTGTGCAACTTCATTTCCGCATCTTGTAACTTCGTTTGCAGAACGACAATTTGTTCATGTTGTCTACGATTCTCTTCTCGTTGTCTTTCCAATTCTTCGCTTAATGTATTCATATCGGTATTCGCATTACCTGATTAAGAAACCAATTAATTTATTAAAGTCAGAAACCAACTATTTATCTTATAACTTAGTTGCAAAGTAATATCTTCAACTAAACGTTTCTCCTTCTCCTCACAGTTACTGGTCTCATTAACTAGATTTAAATATTCCGAGCGTAACGATCTATTTTCAGCTTCTAAAGAATCAATCCTTCTTTGCATAAATTCTAAACTGATTATTTTAAGAGCAGTCGGCGTTCCTAAAATTACAGAACCGTTTTAAATCACTGTATGTTTATATGATTACCGTAATCACAATATAATTATACCTTGTTGTTGTTCTGAATAATTTTCATCAATATCATTTGTCAGAATTTGTATTAATTCAGTCTTTTTGCTCAGCTCATACGATAACTGAGTTATTTTTTCATTTGCTGATTTCAGTTCAATTTCCAAATTTGCTACATTTGCTTCCAATTTATTGTTTTGCTGCAGCAATTCCTTCCCAATTTTCGCCGTCAATTCTAAGTCTTTTTCCTTCTATAAAAATATATAATTTTAAATGAATAAATACAAATAAAACTAATTTTTTTTTTCAAATTACTTCTTCTAGAAGCCGAGTCACTGCTTCCACATCATTATAAGTTTTGGTCATTTGGCTGACCCGATTACTGCATAAAACTAAAAAACCAATTATTAATTTATATGATAAAAAATTTATATTTCTTATTTTAAAAAAGGACTACAACATTAAAATACCTCCATAAATTAAATCATAAAAGATTTTATAATCACTTACACGTGACATTTTTTTTAAAAAATAAACAAGTTGCTAGATTAACTGTTCGAGAGATACTAAAAAAAAAGAAATATCGTATCTTTTATTTTTACCACAATTTCTCTTTTATTCCAAATTATTGATATTAATATATTTATGTGAACGTCTACTGAAATAGGATTTTAAATTTACAGTAATAATTTTGAAATAAAATGAGTGGCGTCGCTTGAAATTTTATTATATATTTTAAATTAAAAAAAAATTACTACATTGCAATATAACATTTCACCATATTACAATAAACAGATGATTAAATTATTGTAAATATAAAATCGCATAAAGCTTAACTTTAACACAGACGTGCGAAATTTACATATAAAGAATCGTATAATAACAAATATTGTCAGAACACTATTATTTTTCAATATTACTTGAAAACATATTAGGACCTTGAATAAGTTCTTTTTGCTTAATCAAAGATGGCAATTGTAGTACATAGTGCTTGAAAGTTTGAACGGTAACGCACTTGCTAGCATGTAATGTATTTAACTTGATGATTTACAAGGGTTGAACTGGAAATAAGAGTAAAACATAAAATTCGTTATATTTTAAATACCATTCATTTTTTTTTAAAAATTTATTTTATAAAAATTTTATATAATAAAAAGACTTTATAAATGTTTTTGGTTTGTGTCGTTTTATGAGGAAAATTAAAAAAAAAATGTTTTAAAAAATGTTAAAAAGATTTTTGTTCATTACAGCGCCGTATATCGGAAGAATTATGTTTTGGTTACTGTGTTATATAAAGTGACAAATGAGTAATTCAACTTGTATAAACTGTTATAAATAACTCCAATAAACATTGAAAAACAAGTGAAAAGCATTAAAAAAAGAGTTTTTCAAAGTTTTCCCCATAAAACAACCCAAAGCCAAAAATATTTATGAAGCTTTTTTATAGATATTTTTATCATA
>AGDA01038241.1:0-10563 GCA_000281935.1 Mengenilla moldrzyki | reverse complement strand
GAAATGAAATTATTTTTCCTTAATAAAATTGAGCTAAACTTCTTAATAAGTATTTAACGTTTTCATTTGCAGTCTAGAGTTAGAGCAAAATTATATAAATACTCAAATATTAACCCTTTGCACTCGAAAATCATTTTCACATTTCCTTCAAATAACTCGATAATTATATTTATATAATCATTAAAAACGTTGAATAGCTTTTAAGTTCAATCAATAAGAATACAAAAAAGGATCTTTTTTCCTTTTATGTTATTGGTCGTTTTATTTTTTTAATGCGTTTTGTATTTTTTTATGCTAGAAATGAGCTATTGGAAGGAAATTTCATGCCAACAGTGCTGGCATTTCGAGTACAAAGGGTTAAAAAACGCTAAAGTACTTTCCTCAATTTTTTTTTTTCGTGTCTAACATCAATTTAACAAAATGTGTTTATAATGTTTAGATTTAAACTGATTTTAAAAAAAAGTTATTGTTAAATTCATTCATAGATATACACTATTTCCTGTTTGCAATTGTATATTGGCTTTTTTTGACAGATTTGTTTTTTTTGTTAAAAACTTAGCAATCAGTATACGCAAATTGTATTTAAAAAAATAATTTACTTATAGGTGATTTAAGAGTATGTTCCTATTGCTGCAAAATTACTTTAACGTATTTACAATCACCTACAATTGCTGCAGATTTACCAAATGATTTAAAATTACTTCAAGAGGA
Source organism: Mengenilla moldrzyki (assembly GCA_000281935.1). Classification (NCBI taxonomy): domain Eukaryota; kingdom Metazoa; phylum Arthropoda; class Insecta; order Strepsiptera; family Mengenillidae; genus Mengenilla; species Mengenilla moldrzyki. The sequence continues at coordinate 9,852 of AGDA01038241.1, read as the reverse complement.
CTTGATAAAAAAATTCGAAGGTTTATTACAATCAGATGACGTATCGTTTCTTAGTAATGTGACTTCAGATAGTTTGTCTCCAACTCTTGAAAGCAATGATCCATTTGAAGATCGTTCGCCGAATCGTCGCTGGTTATTAGTTTTAATTTAAATAAAAGATTTCATTTATTTTTAATTATAGGTCAGCTTACAGTTTAGAGATGAATTCTGATTTAAGCGAGACTTTTTTGAGAAATTTATTCGAAGAAATTTGTCAACCTTTTACTGGATTATCGTTTCATTTGCAACGCTATCAATCTAAACTTTACGTTGGCTGTTTTTTAGGCTGTGAATTGGTCGACTGGCTTTTACGAAAAAATAAAGTTAAAAACCGGTAAATATTTAACACTATTATTGCAAAAAATCATTATTTAGATTGTTTCGAATCAATATTTTTCTTAGTTCATAATCCAATCATATAATAAAAATTTATTAACTTAATTTAAAACCATTACAAGGAAATACAGAAATTAATTTTCCAAAATTGTTTTCTTCATTGAAAGAATTCTACTTAATTTATTAGAAAATTATTTTTTTATTATTTTTAATATATTTTTCTTAAAAGTATATAACAGAAATTAATACGCATTTTGCTGTTTACTAGTTTAAACACGGATAAAAATTTCTACTTAGATTTAAGACTATAAAAAAATATTGTTTTTATAAAACAATATCATTAGATTTAGTATAAATATACTTAAAATTAATATTTGTATTCTTATATAGCAAAAAATATGTATAACCGTATGACTTTTTTAGTAATTTAACTTTACTTGCCCAATTTCAAGTAGACATCTACTTAAAAACAAGTAGAAATGTTTATTTCTATATAATAACATTTTTATTTATCAACATAGCTATCAGAAGTTTTTGTGCTTTTAGTAAAATTTTCGCTTAGTGTTACACTGTTGAAATTATTTAAACATTTTGATACAATTGCTTTATTTATGCTCATTAAATCATTTTCCAGAGATATGCGTGGTTGTGTGTGAGATGAAAAAGTACAAATAAAAGTTTAGACCTAAAAAAAAAACTATCGAAAACGTTGATTGGAAAACGCAAACGGGAAAAATACAATGATGAAAAGACAAGTAAATTGCCTGATGACAAGATATGGACTCTCTGGTGGATATCTAAAAAATTTAAGTGTAAAAATACGGGTTTGTGTGAGACTTCCGGAGTGACTGATACCCTTATGCATAGGTTATATAATTACGTAGAGTGGAATCAGGATAGAAAGAGACTGAAATGGGGGGGGGGGGGGCAGAGATAGTGAACTGGCCTTGTCCTCCAGCGATATTAGTTAAAGGGTTTAGAGTGCAGGCTATGGAAAGGTTCTGTTCTGCGGTGATTAAATGCAATAGGGTAAATAGAAATAAATGACGGAAAATGGTTAACTAGGGGAAATCTAAAATACTAATGTGTAAAGAATTAGAATTAAGAAATGAAATAAATAGGGAATATGAGAAGCTACTAACTTATTAACTGGGAAAAGAGGAAAAGGGGAAAAATAAAAAGACTTACCGGAAGCGGTATAATAAGAAATAATTAAAAGCAGTAAAACTTCAAATAATTTTTGAATAAAAAAATTTGATACTACGTTCAAAATAAGTTATAAGTCTAAAAATTTCAAAATATACATTTATAATTCAAAAAATGATATCGCAAAAAAAAGAACAGAAATTTTGTAAAATATTGTTTTCGATTACAACGCCACGTATTATCAAAAATAAAATTTACTTAAGAAGTTATGTTGAACATCACACGTAGAGCTTGAAAAGTGTAAATGTGAATAAATGTTACATCTATGTTAAGTATTGTTCAAAACCAGTGGAAATAAATATTTAGGTTAAAAATAATAATTTTTTAAAAAATAACAGGCTAAATAAAAATGTAAATCATTCAAAATATTTAATCTGACCACTAATTTTCGAGAAAATGTTCGTAATCTTGTTTTCATACTGCTTAATGCTTCAGTAAAGAGCATAATTTTGATCGATGCATTATTTCTTATTTTCTATCGAAATGATAGGTCGTGATCAGGCTTTTATATGTCGTGATTCTGAATTTTGTTAACAATTGTACTTATTTAAATATGTATGTTTATTATATGTTTACAGAATTTTTTATACAACACTTAGTATAGGAAACGTTGCTTAATTTTACTAACAACTTTAAAATTTTGAACTTAATTTATTAATCATAAACAAAAATATAATCTACATTTTTCTATTCCACATAGGCACGTAATTTACCGTTACAATTGTTTTTTTTTTTAGTTCTAATGAATTTATGAATATGAAAATAATTTTAATTTCATATTTTTTTTAATAAACGACGTGAAACTATATATGAATTTTATGTTAAAATATTTATTATTTTGTTAATATTAGGTTTGATGCTGTGCAAATTGGTGAAGCATTATTTAAATTAAAATTAATCGACAAAGTTTCGGAGCATGATAACTTTATAGATGGACTAGCTTTATATAAACCATGCATTGTAAATGATAATCGATCTCAATTATCTTTTCCAATTGACATTGGTAGTAGCGAACCTAGTTGGACTTTACAAATTCCTAACGATTCTACTACAGGTTTGAATACTTTATTTAGTTGTGTTTCAAAGCTATAACTGTGAAATATATTGAATAGTTTTTATGTATTATAATGTGAGTTTTTAATCTAAAATTCATAAAAAGCATATATTTTAAGCTAAAGTTTCAAATTAGCAATTAGATTTAGATTGGAACTATAGAAAATATTTGATCAAATAAAGCTATATTCGTACGTAAAAATATAATTATTTGCTTATTCAGTAACTTTGACATCTGTATTTTATTTATGTTAAGCAAGTTATTAAGCAAGATTATAATAGTTATTACTTGTAGGAAGATAATTTTATATTCAAGTACGCACAATTCAAAGTCCTTAGCTCCCCAATGTAAAATATTTATTTGCTGAACTTTAATCGGATTTTGATTACAAAAAAAAACTTTGATAAAATCATATTTTGAGAAAAAAACTATAATTTTTTTGGTTAAAAGTATAATGTAATATTGGTAGTATTTTATTTCGCATAGTATACTGTCATCTTTGATTTTTGAACCCTTACTCTGATACAAACATAATTTTTTCTGGCAGACATATTCATAGAACGAATTATTTTTCGATTAAAGAACTTAGACTTTTTAAAATTTTATAATGAAATAAAATTAGAATTAAGTAATTCAACCATACTTTATTATAATTATAATGCATAGTTATCAGTCGCTAAAAAAATAGCAATTAAATACGAATGATATCAATTTATTTGTGTAAACACGTCCGTTTAGTATAGAGGTTAAAAAAGAGAATGAAAATATTGGTACTAAAAGCACAGATTTTATATCACTGTATAGCTGTTATATTAAATGAATTCTTGCATATTTTTAATAAAGCGATTTATTTTCAGACTCTGAGGCGGATCCAAATCTACAGAATGAGACTCTAAAGTCTCCGTCGTCTTTTGTTTTAAACATCGATATGAATAAAACATCAGTGCAATGCACTAATATTTCTATGCAAAAAATTGACTTGAATAACAGTCAACAAATTCAACTTTTACCCGAATTTGACTCATTAGAACTTTTTTCCACTATCGGTATAAATATTCGTATCAAATAATTATTTTATAACATTAATTTTTCTAGATAAGGAAATTGATAATAGTGATAAAAGGATAATAAATGACTCGGTTTTGGAGTTGTTTCAAAATCATGAATTACTCATACTAAAGCAAGAAATGGCTGATAAAAATTTATCCTTATCTTGGATGGATATATTAATACCTATTATTAATAAAGTTGTAGACAAATTTCAGCTTAATAAATATTCGGAAATAATTTCCTTCGATATTCGTTACTATATTCAATTTAAAAAGGTTTTTAATAATTCGAAATTGGGCTCTGAAATTATAGACGGAATAGTTTGTTCTAAGAATATCGCTCACAAATCTATGGAAAATTACATTGAAAACCCACAAATTTTACTGCTTCAATGCCCATTGGTTTTTCAAAGAACCGAATCAAAAATGATTTCTTTGCAAACGATTTTACTACAAGTTGAATATTTTTTTTAATATGTAATGTCTTTTTTTAATACTTCCTGAAAATTTTTTTTTATTGTCATATATAGTATGAACTTTTTCTCAATGAGTTGGTACTTTTGTTATACTATTTTAAACTTTTTTTTAAATGGTGCTGAGAGAAATATCTTATTATTAGAACCGATTGTTGCGTCCGTTTCGGCCGCAACCCACTATATCACTTTCAGGTAAGGTATTAAATGTTTCGGAAACATCAATTAAAAAACATCCTGTGTGCTTTTGAAAATTCCAGTTTTCATTTGAAATTACGTAGAAAGTTCAAATTTAGTGTTCAAATTGACAATAAATTGAGTGTTCCGACACAAAGAATTAGACTGTTATCTATATTATTTTAAGTCGAATTCCACTTGGAGTTTCAAAAGTTCTTACACAATACACAATGAGTAGAAAATTTTGAATTTTTTTCTAGGAAAATGTACTCATAATTTCTTTCTAATTAAAAATATAAAATAATCATTTGAATCATTCATTTTAAAATTACCTTTCATTCGCTGTTTTTCATATTTTTGAAGTAATATTTTACTTCGAAGTGTAACTAACCAATAATATTGCGTTTTTATAAATCCTAAAATAGTCTTAACTTATAGAAGGCTAATTTTTTAGAAAATAAATTTATAAAATCTCTAATCAACAAGTTTTTTAAAACTATGTTATCGTTAGTATGTTTTATAATATTATTTACTTGTGTCCATAAATTAGTAAAAAATTTTTCTCAGTTAACGTTCAGTGAGCTAATTTTGTAAGATTTGGAATAAAGACATTTTTAACAATTTATTTCAAAATAAATGAATTTTTTTATTACAATAAAAAAAAAGGAAAAAGAATACTTAAAACAAATTACCGCAAAAATTGTTGCAATGAAGCCGACCTTAATTCTAACAAATAAAAATGTTACGAAATTTGTGCAAGATTTGTTAAGGCGTTACAAAATTTCTCTTGTAACTAATGTTAAATTGTCTGTCTTGGAACGAATCGCAAGATGTACTAAAGCTGATATTTTAACATCAATTGATGCACATATTGGAAAGCCGAGATTGGGCACGTGTCGAAAATTTTACACACGTGTTTTTAATTTCGACAAAAGTAATTCTAATTTTTCGTTATAATAGTATAAATTTTTGAGATAGGCATTTTGATAGGAATTCATTAATATCTAATACTTATGAAGTACGCATGTTTGCTTTGGAAAAGTCACGATAAAAATTAGCCTCTAAAAAACTTTTTTTGTTTTTGAAAAATTAAAATTATCTCATTTTTTAAAAAGCTATTTGTATTTTTTGTACTCAAGATAAATATAACTGATTTTGTTTTTTTCATAAAAACACCATTTTATTGTGTCTAGTTTAAGCATAGTTGTACATATCTAAAAGTAGCGAGGCTCGAATAGCTTATTGATCGCCATTCGACCCTAGTGTTCTGAGTACTTGAGTTCGAGTCTCGCCAGCCCAATGGCCATAGTGACTTTTCCTATCAGACAATAGTTTTTTTAGTATTTCTTTAGTTTCAAATTGTAATCATTTATAATGTTTTAAAATTTTTCAGCGTTTTAATTAAATATATATTGTTTATTTCAGATTGCAAAAAAACTTTAATGTTCTTCGAAGGCCCATCAATAACTAATTTAGGATGTACGGTTTTGCTACGTGGACCTTCTTACATAGAATTGAAAAAATTAAAAAAGGTTGCTACATTTTTTTTACTAGTTGCGTACAATAGCCGATTAGAAAAGTCCTATAATCGTGACATTTTTGCAAAAAGTTTACCAAGGAAATCCGTGGAAAAGAAATCAGATGATACTATCGAAAAACAAACAAATGATATTACTCATAATTCAAGCGCCGTTCAGGTAGTTGTAAAGAATAACGATGATAAGAAAACCAATCTCCGAACTATTAGTGATAACAGTGACCCTTTGCATTCAACTATTGAAAATCAATGTAAAGAGAATTTAAGCATTATTGAAGTGCCTATCTATAATAAATTCAAATCAACCTTAGAAGACAGGATCTTATCAATTTCCCCAATGGTTTCCTTTCAAACTCCTTATTTAGAGACGGATGCTGGTAAGAAATGTATACTAAGGAGCTTTTTTCCTGAAAATTTATATTATTCAAGATTTTTGAATGGTAAAAGCAAGGGAAAAAAGCTTCAAATTGACGAATTTCCCATTAAGAAGTCATTGAGTAAATTTATGAAGCCGACACATCAATTTATTTATGCAACTATAAATCAGTGTGTCAACAATGATGAAATACAAACGTTATTAAGTCTCTTCAGAGCTTATGGATGTCAACCAGTGTACGATGAATTAACCAGTAACGTAAACAATAACAATAATCAAAATAATAGTGATAATGTTAGTGAACCATTGGGAAAATCTGAAGAAAAAAAATCGTTGGACGTTTTCAAACCGAAGAATCATCAAAAATTAGATGTATTATTTTGCAGCTATTGTCTGAATTCAACCAATGCATTGGGATTTTGCATTAGCCCATGGATTGTAAGTATGCAATTTTACAGCCAAGACGATATGCCACTTGGCCAGTTTCTTGAAAAATATTGCTTTCGCAGTAATTATTTTTGTTCAACGAAAAATTGTGATATTCCAATGATACAACATATCCGACGTTTTGTTCACTTCAATGGTTGCATTAGTATATCGTTGACGGAAGTTAAGGAAGACGGTAACAAGCTTATTGATGATAGTAAAATTTTAATGTGGAGTTGGTGTAAAAAGTGTGAAACAATGTCTCCGGTTGTGCCCATGTCCGAAAATACGTGGTTTTTTTCATTTGGGAAATATTTGGAATTAAAATTTTATGCGCATTTTTATTGCTGTTATAATCGAAATTTATGTGAGCACTCATTGCACGCTGATCATTATCATTATTTTAGACTGCGTAATATAATAGCTTGTTTTAAGTAAGTTTTATCACATTTAAACCAAATTGACTTATTTAAACACATTAGAATTATATTTTGAAGTTTTTTTCCCAAAAATGGAATTAAATCAAAATGTTTACCAAACTTTTTTATAAATCTCTTAACCAGTTTCCTGGGAAAGTGTGAAATTACTTTATATATAAATTAAAATTATCATTTTTTATGGAAGTTTCGCTATACTAGAAATCAACCTATTGATTTTATCTTTACTGATTAAGGAAATACACAGTAGTGCCTGATACCTTATGTTTTTAAGGTTTTTAATTCTTTATAGCCAGAAAGGGTACCAATATTATAGGGTGTTTCACGTTTTGTACACTTATTTGAATTATTTTCTTGGTGGCTTTGATTTTTTGTAACAATTCAAGTCACTTGAAGACCATATTTCTATTTGAATGTTTTCACATTAATTTTTATTTAAAAAATATACTTAGCACATTTTCTACATATGAAAAGGGCACCCTCGACGAGGCACTAGAATATAAGAAATCTTATACGAAATAAATGACACGTAGCTGCATTTTTAGAATAATATTATTACTCTATTGTTGCATTTGTATAATTGCCTTCTTTCTTTTCTCCAATGTACGATATTGCTATAAATTTCATAAAAAATATTTGAAAAATGTGAGGATTGTCTATTTGCTTTAAAAATACTCAACTATTCTACTTGTCGTAAAATTACTCTAAAATAAGGTACTTCTTCTACATCTAATAACACTTTCCCTAGCCCAAATAATTTGTTCCAAAGTAAACTAAGGCGCAAACAACATATATCTTTTTTCATAGAAAAATTTCTTAATTGAATAAGAGTGCGTTGAAAAAAATATCAGCGAGTGATTCCTTGAGATTTTTCCTTGTAAAAAAGCAGTTTTGATACTTACAAATATAAAATTATTTCCTCAAATCTTATAAAATTTAAAAGTTTAAATGAGCTCGGTTCAGTTTGTTGTCAGCTTATTTAAATTTATTTTAAATTTATGGTAAATGTTAGTAATGTTTCTATTTTTGTTGTTCTTGTTATAAATTATACACTAACAAAAAGTTATACAAAATCTTACGAGAACGTTACTTTATTACCGTGTTTATTCGAAAACAAGACATCCTCCGAAAAAAACCCTATCATGATTTTTCTAACTTTTTGTAAAATAAGACATCTGAAAATAAGTGCTATCGTGTTTCAGAAGAAGATATAATTGTAATTGAATAAATAATAAATATTAAATGAAAAATTATAAATATAATTTTATTTTGGAGCTCCACCGAAATTAAGTCCTGGCGCATATTTTGGACTAAAAAAAAGATAGTGTCTTATTTTCGGAAAAACACAGTATCATAGCAAGAAAAAATTCTTAAAAATTAGAGAATTTTACACTTAATTTACATATTTCGTTTTAATTTAAATCGAAAATTAATCTTGTCCTAATTTTTAAATAAAACTTGTTTATGTACTTTTTGGTTATTAAGTAAGCAAAAACATTTAATAATTCGATTTTCAGGTATGAAGCAATCAAATTATTGGAAATATATTTGCCGGAAAAATTTATAAAACTCAATATTGATCATAAGAAAAAGGAATCAGAAATGATTGACGAAGTTAAAACATTGGCTCTTAGTGGACATGAAATATTTTCGTTGATTTTGGAACAATTAATGCAAATTCCAGCTGAAGCGGAATCAGTGAATTCACTTAAAACTCAGTTTCAAAAAGATCAGAATAATTTTCGAGCAATGATTGAAGAAGCTCATTTCAATTTGACATCGCCTATAAGTGTCGACAAGCCGAATGAATTATTACTGAAATTTCGAAACATTGAGAATGCAATTGTTAAAATTAAACGAAATATTATGGAAATTGTTGATGCGTGGAATTGTCGATTAGCTAAGAAACGTAAGGATCAAAGTTTTTCGGTTAGTTCAGAATCATCGACTGTGAACTTAGAATCAACGGATGATAATAATTTAAAAGAAATCACTGACATTGTTGATTTGGAAGAGGAAACAAGTGTTAAAGTGATTAAGAAATCGGAAGATGATAAGAAGGATTTAGATCTTAATCGAATGAAGAATATATTGTCACAATTTTTGACATCCAATCAAACTTCAGTAATAATTGAATCCCCGTTTACATTAAAAGAACAACACCTTTTACCACCCGGAGTCAATTTTTCTTTATCGATTTATGAATCTGAACCAAGTTCAATAGTGGCTTATTGTCTAAATTCATTCGAGTATGATAAGTTGTATAATGAATTATTGGAGCAAAATTCATTAAATGTTCAATCGCCCGTTGAATTTGATGATGCTAAGAAAGAAAAATCTCCACATATTGAAGTGCAATTCGAGAATTCAGCTTGTAATATATTTTGCCAAATTTATTTCGCGGATCAATTTCGAAAACTTCGCCAAACGGTTATGGCGATGACTGAAGAAGATTTTATCATGTCAATTTCAAGATCGGTATTTTGGAATGCTAGAGGTGGAAAGTCTGGATCAAATTTCGCTAAATCAAGAGGTTTGTAGCCTTTGCTTGTGCCTAATACTGCATTAATTGCTTATTTATTTTTGCATTAGAAATTCATGATTATATGTATTTAACACTAAACGTACCGAGCGGAGTCAAATGGCCCCTTTTAAAAAATTAAAACGATAAAAATATGTGTTTAATTTTATATGAAATCAGAATGATGTTGCGAATTATTTCTTTTAATAAAATTTTTTTAC
>AGDA01038239.1:0-11804 GCA_000281935.1 Mengenilla moldrzyki | reverse complement strand
TTTTGAGCAAACTTTAGCTTAAAAAAACGCTGCTATTTTCTCAATTTTTTTCTCCACTCTTAGGTCATTGTATAAATAATATTGATGAACATAAAACATGAGATTTCAAGAGAACACAAAATTTATTTTTTCTTACTTTAAGTTTTTACATAAGAGCTAGATAGAAATCTACTCGCCCTTGAGAAATTGCACCCTTCTTTATATGCTAAAATTTATGTTTGAGTGAACAATTATTTTTGAATACCATCAGGTACCTGGGTCCTTTCTCAGAAGCTTAAATGAAAGTTTTTACAATAAGGTAATTAAAATTAATAAATGTTCGGAGAATCACTTCAACAAATATCTTCTGGTATAAAATTTTTTTTTAGTTTCGTTCATGGGGAAAGCAAAAATCATTACATCTACGAGGGATTTTTTTAGTACCGTCCAAAATCGCGTGTATTACGAAAAGTATTCAATTTTTTTCTTCGAAAATTTTATTGTCTTCATAAAATATGTACTGTTGAGGAATAGAGCAATAAACTAAAGAAGAAAACGTTTTTTTTAAGTTTACAACTTTATTCTTCCTAAACTACTACCGTGTTTTTCCGAAAATAAGACACTGTCTTACTTTTTTTGGTCTAAAATACGCGCTAGATCTTAATTTCGATGGACGACCAAAATAAAAGTATATTTATAATTTTTCATTTAATATTTATTATTTATTCAATTACAGTCGTGTCATCTTCTTTTGGAACACGGTAGGGTTTATTTTCGGAGCATGTCTTGTTTTCGGGAACACACGGTACTACTCAAATAGAAAATTTTGAACATTTATATGAATTATTCAGATAGTTTTTGCCAAACACGTATAAAACTTAATTACAAAGGCCATAAATCATCATTAAAATGCATTTAGTAAATTTTTGGAAAACATAGTTATGTTACGAGTGTTCGGAGAACGTTCATCCTTCAAACTCGAAAATATCAATTTTTAATTCGAAAATGTCAATCCTAAATATCAATTAGATCATTTTCGTTTTTCGAAAGTATTGAACACCACTACAGTGGAAAAGTACGTCCTGATTAATCAAGATTAGAGAATATTTCGAAGATGGCTTAATATTCTTATTAATAATTATTTAGAAACTCGATTGTGTTTACAAATATTCTACAGTTTTTTTGTGCCAAAAATAGTTCTTTAATTCAAATATTTTTTGTGCTAATAATTTATAATTGATATTTATATTAAATTAGTTTAAAGTGTCAAACACAACTTACCGTTGCGTGTGTAAATTTTTGTAAAAAACGTAATTTTCACTAATTTGACATTTCAAACTTCAACCCTCTCAAAATAATTTCTTGGTTTAAATTCGAACGCAACACAACAAAATTAGTGAGATTTTTCATAGGAAAATATGAAAATTTTATTTTATATTATCGAAATTTTAGGGTTTATACAAGGTTAAAAATTTCACGGTCAACACTTAAGGAAAATTTGAAAAGACTTACAAGATTTTGTCTTTCTTTGTCTTGTAAATAAGATCTTGTTGAACACCTCTACAATGGATTCACGTCTCTTCGAAAAAGTGCGTCCTGATTAATCAAGATTAGACAATTTATCGAAGATGGCTAATATTCTTATTAATAAAGACTTAGAAACTCGATTTTTGTTTACAAATATTCCACAGTTTTTTTGTGCTGAAAATAGTTCTTTAATTCAAATATTTTTTGTGCTAACAATTTTTAATTGACATCATTTTGATCCGCGCTTAAAAGTATTTGCCCACTCTTGCTTTACAGTGTGACCGAAAACCACTTTTCTTCAATACCACGTTTATAGAAATCTGGTTGTGACCGAAATAAACCCCATAGCGTTACGACGTATATTAACTTAACTTGGACAGTTTTGTCACAATTTTTTAAAATTTTATTTGTAGGGTGTGTCATGGAAAGTAAAATTTTTTTAATTAGTCTGTAGGAACAAATTTCTTACCATTTAAATCTTTTTTACTGACATAATAACTATTAAAACTTTCTGATATTTTCTGTGAAAATTGAAACGCTTCTAATAAACATTATTCAGCATTTGAAATAATAGTAAAATCACAAAATTAAACACGCTTCACATTTTGAAATTTAAAATCTGAGGCAAAGGGTGTTTTAAGAAGCAAAAATAATTTAAAAAAGTAAATAATCAATTAAAATATTTAACTAAATTAATTTAAAAACGAAAGAATAAAGAATAAAAATTGCAGTCCTGAAATTGTTCGAGATTATGTTTCCACAATTTTTGACAATTCCTGGAAGCACTCAATTATTTTACATTTTTACTCTGACACTTAAATTTTTTTATTGCATTCTAAAAATACACATTTTTCTTTAACCTTAATTGCAAATTAGTTGTCCTACCTGAGGTATATATAAATGGGTGACGATTCGGATAGTATTAGTATTATGCTTGTATACTCAAATTGTCAATTTTGAATAGAGTTACTTTTTTCGAAAATCACATGTTTTTTGTCGTTCGTGATCAGCGATCATGTTTTAAAACGCGCTAATTCTTTAATTAAAAATAATTTTGTCATTATTTAATCGCAACTATTAGCATTTAATTTTATATTGTGGTAAATTTCCGATAGAAGGAAAACACTTTTTGTTCTTTAAACAACTTTGTTCAATAGAGGAAATAGACTAATAATAAAATTTATTGAGCACCACTATTTATCCTGAACAGGTAACCGACCATTCTCGGTTAATTATCATGTACATTTTTTTGCACTTAAAGTAATTGGTTTTTGGAATAGGACGTTTGGACAGGATAAGTAGTTTTTGGAATGATCTTCTGAGTTAATTGATTCTCAGAACATATACCAATATCACAAAATTAACATCTAATTTCTTTTATGAATTAGCAATACGCACGAGAATTAATTTTTCTTCGCTAATTTAATTTTTCTTGTTAAACTGTTTATATCTTAAGAAAATAAAAATTGAATTTGTTTGTTTTGGCTTTATACGAAACAAAAATTTACAAGGTTTAAAAGCTGTTTTTGTTTATTTTACAAATTTTTGATCATCTTGTATTTTTTGTATGATTTAGTAATAGTCAACAAAATTTTAAAAATATTTGAAATGTATAAATATAAAATTATTTTAAAAAGCTTTAATCAGTTTTTATGTGCAAAAACGAATTGTTTGCTCAACTTTTGATGCCAATGTTTATAAAAATATATTGCATAAATTTTAAATTAATCTGTGGTTCATTTTTTTAATGCTTTCAAGTCAGGTGTGGTTTTTTAAATTAGTCACTTATAATACTTTTTAGGAAGTCATGCACCGTGTTTTAACTCAGCAACTACGTCCAGGAACTTATACTGAGTCATGAGAAAAGATATTTTTATACCTAGTATGATTCAATTTTAAAAGCAATCGACGTAACTGAGTTATTACCTAAGTAATTATACAAAATCAATGTTAAGATACATTTTCTTAAAAGAAAGATAAAATTTGAATCATTATAATGTTACATCGACTAAAAATGAAAATTATGCTTTTGATTTCAAGACCCATTTATTACTAACTCTTATATAGGTATACAATTTAAATATATTAAGAATGTGCATCTCGCAGGCGAAATGTAACTCTTAATGAAAAGAAATGTAATTAAAAGAATATGAAAAAACATATTTTTAAATCAAAGCAATTAGATTGAACAAAGGTGCTCTACGGATTTCTTTAAACTTATTTTCCACGAGCATCGACATTTTAAATTTTTATGATTTTAAATATAACTAAAAATATATTTAAATTTATATTTTGGTTTTTCTAAAAATGAAATTTGATTGGAATTTTAAACTGTTATATAGTACTTCTTGAATTAATTTTTAAAATTGATTTTGAGGTAAAAGGGTAAAATTAAAAAGATTTAATTGATCATACGTTAAATTTAATCTATTTAGCTTCATTTTATAATTCTAAATAACGATTTATCGTGTGCATTATTAAACTAATTAATTAATATTTTTTTTCAAATAAAAAAAGATCACGATTAGATTTACTACTCGATTGTAATAAGAAAACGAAGAAAAAAATACAACGGTGTATTTTACATTCAATTGATATTAAGCAAAATCGAGCTCTGTTACCAGTCTGGAAGACAGCCTGGGATGAAATGAAGGAAGTCTGCAAAGAACAAGTCACGCAAGTGGATACAGAAGTGGTGCGCGACAAATTGGTTGAGCATTTAAAGCGACATCGGTTTTGTGGCGAATGCCGTGCAAAAATGTTCCGCGCTTTTACCATTGTGGTCGGCGGCGATAAGCCCGATCCAAAAAATGATAAAGTCAAGTCGCACGATGATTTCGATGATTCCGAAGCGCACCAACGAGATCACGACCGTCATTTACGCATCACACCAAAAACTGAATACATTGCTAAACTTATTTCAAAAGCAGAGCCAGAACTAAACTCCAAATATAAGTAAGAATAGATATCTATGTTTGTTCCTATGCGCGTGTATTTCACTACACAACTAACTTATTTCGAACTATTAAAGAATTTTTTCAATAAATATTATTTTTGAAACAATTCATATTTACAATGTGAACTTTTTAAAAGCTTCATGTTTCACATAAACTTTCACGTTTGAACTTTCTTTTTTGCATATCGTTCAATAAATACACTTCGTTTAAATGCTACCCTTTACCTGAATAGGTAAATAAAATTCTTTATTTTCCACTTTTGGCAAGTTGCAACGTAATGCACCTAAACATTCTTTTTTATCTTTTCTTCGAAAATATGTAGAGATGTTTAAAATATGTCCAATGTTCTGTTGACTTTAAAAATGAGCCAAGGCTCACTAAAATAATCATAAGCTAAATATTGTAAAGAGAACGAACTTTATTCCTTATAAAGGAAGTAAAATAAATTCTAAAATGGTTTTCATTTTTAAAGGAACTGCTTTAATAAACGTGAAAAACATGCTAAAACGTTAGAAATTGCACAGGAAGAGATATTAGCCTGTGTTGGAATGTGTATTTACGATCGCCTGTACCGAATATTCTTACGGTCCCGCGAGGAGGAAAATAATTATCGAATATTTGCGGCAGCGGCGGTTGACTTGCTGTTAAGACAGCTAGAAATTGAAATACAGCGTAAGCGGCAAGGAAAAACCGACATTGAATTGTATTGCGATGAACTGGTTAAAGAAGAAAATCGAAAACGAATCGAACGGCGGAAACAGAAGCGTCGCCGTCATCGGGAACATCTAAAGAAGCGCAATAGCCTGGCAGCTAGCAGTAAAAGAGCGACAGCTAGCGAAGAAGACGATAATGATATCGATGGCAGTGCTGATGTTAATGATCATGTTAATTTCATAAGTAATGGTTTTAGCAGCAGGCAAAAGAATAAGACAGGAAAGAAGTTAAAACGCCGATTAACACCCGCAACTCTTTTATCTTCTAATGATGATGATGAGGATGATTGTGATAATCGTAGTTTTGATTATCATCACGAGTATGACAGTGAATACATTGATGACGATGAAAATAATCAAAAACTCGTTAACAATAAAACAAATGGTATTGTTGGTGTTGAAGAAGAAGAAGACCAAGAAGAAGAAGAAGAAGAAGATCAGGATGAGGACGACAGTGATAGTGAAGAAGATGATGAAGAAGAAGATGATGACGACGAAGAAGATGAAGAAGAACACTATGAAAATAATAGTCAAATAAATAAAAACATACATGGAAATGGGGGTGATGGTGAGGTGGAAGAAGTAGAAGATTTTGAATTACAATTATCTTCTTCTTGTCGTGATGAAGCAGAATCTGCAATTGAATCTTTGAGTAGTTGCTCATGTGATGATATAGAACGGTTCAATGAGGCTGGTGAATTCTTAAAAAATGATTCGAAAATTATGAATTCCGATTTTCTGAATCAAGTAGATGGTAGCAGTGACGTTTCGTCTGAAAAAACCGTAAAATCAGATTGCGGTTATTCATCAGAAAACGTGGCTGGTACTGAGCCGACAAACGGCTATAATCGTCATTGTGTTGATTCTATTTCTGAAACTGTCGTACAAAACGATATGTCTATGAAAAACCTTCTGAAGGTTTCTTTCGAATAAAAATTGATTATAATTACAAGATGCATATTTTTTAAATATGAGACGAATAGGTTTAGTTTTTGTTTAACGATAAGAAAACGTTAAACGTGTAACTTTGAAAAACTAGTTATTTTTTATCAAATCGATTTTGTTTATAGTGATGTTTTTCATCTCTGTTTTAAAGTTTCCATCATTTGTTTAAAAATTGGCACTTTTTTTAGTTTTTAATCAATTTTTGCTTAAAGCAAACAGTTTTTTGGATTCAAAGTTGTCTTTTTTTATAATTATTTCCCTACAAACTAATAGATATTGAACATATATTCATTAAATATACCTACAATATTATTTCAACAACTTTTTTCAATATTAGGTGAATAAGAGTACTGGTATTAAAAAATATTTGTGTGCATATTATATCAGTATGAATATTGTACTAATATTTACACATACATAAATATTCATGTATATTTAGTGTAATATTGAAAACAAATGTAAGAAATATTGAGAATTTGAAGTAAATAAAATATATTTAGTTCAATATATCATTTGAGGTTTTTGTAGTACTTGATTAGTACTGTATTTAAATTTCGTTCAATATTTAATTAAATTTTTATACAATATTCACCTAATATTACAATATTTATTGTGTACAGAGTTTTAGAATATAATTTAATTTGTTTTTTTTAATTTCATGTTTTTTAATTAAAAATTAAGAAATATTTATTTAAAGAGAATGGATTTTTTTAAGGGAAAATTAACCAGTTTTTAGTAACTTATAAGTGGATAATAATACTTTTATACTAATATATTAATTGTAAATAATGGAACTAATATTTATTAAAAAGTAATTAGAGAGAAGATATTGTAATTTTGTGTCAATTAAATAATTGCTTATTTTGAAAAGACAACTTTAGTCGGACGTTTTAGTTTTAAAATTTAAATTTTCAAATAAAACATTAACCTGGTTAGTATCGAAAAACTAGTTATTTCTTAAAACATTTAGGGGAGGAAAAATTTATATAACTAAATTTCATTTTAAATATTGTAAATATTATTTAACAATGTAGTTCTTTGGCACTATGAAAATGGCTATCCATATTTTCTTTAAAATTTACTTCAGAACGTATGAAGTTTAGTTCCTGAATATGTGTTGAAAAACGTTGGTAGTTAATATTTTATTTTAATAGTTTATTCTATTCTTTATTTAATGTTTTACTAAACACTTCTAAAATTTTGGACTTGAGCCTGATTTATTTAATGCTAGAATTAAAGTGATATTTCAAACGTATTAGTAGGTATATAAACTTTACGTCTAGTGGTATTCAAAATACCTAACATAATGCGTCTTGTATTTAATGAAGTGATAATTTTTGTGTGAAATTTGATTGTTTTTTTTTGATAGTCTATTGATAAATTTGAAAATGACAACGTGACTTCAATTCCAGAGGAAGTGATCAATGAATTCAATGCAAAAAAAGAACAGATTGGTGAAACTCGACAACTTTTACGGAACAAGCTAGTCGAAAGATTTGTGCGATTTGTAATCGGAGCGCGACAATTCAACGTCAGTATCTAAGTAAAATGTAGTGGTGCTTTGAGATTATCATATTTATTATGAAGAAATGTTTAAGTTCTTTATTTAAAAAATAGAAAATTATGTTCGGATGATTATATATAATTTTCATTCCATACTTTTAATTGTTTGTGGGATTTTTTAATTATAAATTATTTAAAATTTAAATTATGGTTTAAATTCTCCAAATATTATTGAAGCGTTGGTACCTCCAAATCCAAATGAGTTCTTCATTGCGATCCGACGTTTATTCGTTATAGATGGCCAACTTTTGTTTGAATTCGTCACAAATAGTAACTGATTGACTTCTAAATCAGGATTTGTTAAATTTAAATTCGGTGGTAAAATTCCATTTTTTATTGACAGTATTGTGAATATGCTCTCCAAACTGCCAGCAGACCCTGAATTATTTTTGAAGAAGTCATGTTTATAAAAGTGTTAAAATTTACATTTTAAGATTTTGAATGTTTAAACTTTTTTCCTCATTTTGCCAAATTTGTAATAAGTAGAATCATTTGTTAAGTTTTGTTATGCTTTCTTCTGCGTGTAATTTAATCATACCAGGAATATGTATTAAACTAAATTTCTAAAACGTTTTAAAATCTGTTGATTTTGTAGCACCTTGAAAGTTTATAAGATCTCTAGCGCTTTTTGTTAGCAATTTTTGTTGCTTGATTAAACGTCACAATTTATTTTTTATAACAATAAAAAACTTATGTTATTTTACAAAAGTAAAATTCATACCTAAGTTTTATAATTTATCTAGATGTAAGTATCTAGATACTGTTTATAAATATAAAAATAAGTGCATATATTTGCATCGAAATTCTTTAATATTTTTTGTATCTGTATCTAGAGCAACGATTCTCAACCTCTTTTGACACGCGGGACACTTTAAGTAATTAAAAAAATTGGTGTCACACTAAAAAATTAAAAGAAAACATTTATCTGTGAAGAAGAGAACATATTTCTTTACCGCTTCTCTACATAAACAATACCACTATATATTTAAGAATTCTCCTCTATGCATACCGACACAGCAAAATACATTTTTCAAGTCTCCTTCGCTATTTTACTATATGCGTTCGTAAAATTTGGTGGCATATTTTAAGAATCTCACGGCACCGTAAATTACCGTGGTACGGTGGTTGAAAATCACTGATCTAGAGTATTTGTTGTTGGCTTTTGAATGTTTTTATTGTAATGGCTAAACGAATAGTAAAATTTTTTCAGAAATTTTAAATCTAAAATAGGCTCGCAAGACAACTACATGTAAACAAAAAAAAAGAAACTTTTTACATTATAAAGACTACATGGAAACTAAATCAACTTAATTATCCTCTTGTGTGTCTTAGTTCTTAATGAGTTCTAGGAACTTGAACAGTATGTAAGATACTTTTTCTTCATTTTGAAAAGAAAACGTTTAAATCTTGAGTTCATTTATTTGCGATTTATTTTTTATTTTTTCGTGATTAATTTTATTATATAAAAGAAATTAAACAGTTTAAGATAAAGCAGAAAAACTAGTGTTTTCCTGGAATTGTATTCGAATTTTCGTATCGAAAAGAAGTTGAAACCGAGTAAGAAAAAAACATTTTCTCTAGCCCCTTATTTGCATCAAAGTGATATAAAACTATTCGAAATGAAATAAGAACCTAAAAGATGACCGTGCGATCCTTTCGTTGATGAAACCGGTATTTTATGAAAGCTCTTGTTAAAAACAGACTTTATTGCCATAGCTTCAATGTTGTCACCGACGGGAGTAGATGTTGCGTGAGCATTTATGTAACCTATGTCGTGCTGATTAAGATTGGCAATATGGAGTGCTTGCTCCATACACAATTTAGCACCTCGTCCATCTGGTGCCGGATTTGTTAAATGGTAAGCATCGTTTGACATTCCATACCCAAGTACTTCGCAATAGACTTTATGCAAAGCATTTCTTTTTCGAACATGCTCTAAATCCTCAAGCACCAAAACAGCAGCACCTTCAGCCATTACGAAACCATCCCGTTTTTGGTCAAACGGACGAGATGCTTTTTCTGGATCATTGTTGAAGTTAGTACTAAGTGCGCGAAGACGGCAAAAGCCAGCCATTGTAATAGCATTTACTGATGCTTCTGATGCGCCGCAGATCATTAGGTCTGCATTACGGTTTTGTATAAAATAGAAACTGTCCCCAATGGCATGCAGGCCTACAAATAAAATGAATTATTGGCCTTTAGATTTTGTGTATTGTTTAAACGCCCGTATAAAACTTGATTTTAAAATACTTGATTTTTATGTTACTTTATAACAATATTAGAACAAAATAAGTTGATTTTAAAAACTATAATATACCTGGGTATTTTATGTGATTGACACATTTCAGTGCTAGATGTTTCACTGAGAAATGATAAGTAAATGTTTGTATTGTCGGATACATCTATTGTTTAAAATGCTATTTACAAAAAAATCAGTTTTATTGATAAATTGTGGTATTAAGCTTAATTTCACAAATGAATCCGTAATTCTAAATTGTAATGTGTTAAATTTTAAATAGCTAACATTTAGTGCGATTGTTTGGTAATGAATGTATATATAATTGTTAACCGTGAATATATTTATACTATGGCTGTTCTCGAATACCTAATCTTGTTGTTCGAAAACTTGAACAAGATGCATCGCAACGTTCCTAATACATCTTTGAACACCCTGCATTTTTACGGGTTGACTGAGATTGTAAAATAAAAGTAGTTTCGCGGAAAAAAAACAGTTCAATTGTGAAAAAGCGTGGCCATCGAAACTCAAAAAAGTACTTAGTGTATTACAAAACGTCAAGAGTCCGTAGAGTACATAGCAATTGGTGACGAGAAAAAAAGAAAAAAAAACTGAAAAGATATCGAGAACCACGTGTCAGATGAGCAATGTTTACGGATTGTTCGAATCGTATAAACCAGAAGGAGATATCGAAAATTATTTAATTAGAGTCGAAAACTGGCTTAAACGCAATAACATCGAAAACGATGAAGATGTAGTAATTGCGCTAACGGCATTTATCGGAATGCATACTACAAATGAAATAATAAATAATGTGGTAGCGAAAAAATACATGAACTGAAATTTAAAGATGTGAAAAAATACTAATGAATCGATTTGGTCAAAAGAAATCGAAACGGTACCAAAGGTGTCAATTTAAAAATTTAACACAAGGAAAACATTAATCGATCAATAAATTTGTTTTAAAAATCAATACAGCCGCA
The DNA here is from genome assembly GCA_000281935.1 of Mengenilla moldrzyki. Lineage (NCBI taxonomy): Eukaryota > Metazoa > Arthropoda > Insecta > Strepsiptera > Mengenillidae > Mengenilla > Mengenilla moldrzyki. Next base: position 901 of record AGDA01038239.1, on the reverse strand, counting down.
TGTAAGAGTGATTTCTGTGGAAGCAAACTAACAGAGCAGCCAAAAAAACGTTCATTTTGTGTAATTTATAACGTTAAAATTCGTGAAAAATTAATGTTGGGAGAAAAAACTGATGTGAGAATAAGCAGTATAAGTAGCTCAAACCACTGAAGGTACTGAAGCAGGAAACAAACAGGTTACAGGTGTAGATTCAATAGCTAAAATTGGAAAAACGTGTTATAGATGTGGCTTAGGATTTCACAATTTCAAGCAATGTAAACCCGCTTGACCACGTTACATTATAAGGAGAATTTATATTACCATTATATAAAAATGTCGATATTTCGAAAATTATATTATTATTATATAATAAAAATTATATCGCAAAAGTTATATTATCATTATATAATAAAAATTATATCGCAAAAATATATTGATATTATATAAGAATATTAATATCGCAGATATTGTTTGCGTGGTTTTAACTCGCTCATTGCGCGTTTATGAAAACCGTTATTTTTAACTTAATAGTTAACTTTATTTTCAATAGCATTCAAAGCTAATTGACGAACTAGCAATTACAATTGTCAATATATACCTAAACTCAAAAATATGAGCAGGTACGCTCTACAAATTTATTTTTGCATACCTGCTGTTTGCCTGCAAACATAGCCCCGGACCGTTTCACTTCTATGCGGAAACTGGTAATTTACAGAATTTAGTAACAGGTCGTTTTAAAATTTTCCCATTTTTCGTTCGAACATCTAAAACTCGTACTAGGTCATCGGTTCCTTTATAGACTTTATCTACAATACATAGGGGCCAAATTCCTGGGGCTGATTCTTCCTTCAGGAGACCGATGTCACCTACTTCTATATTCGCCCTTTTGTTGTAATTTTTCGCTCGTGGGAGGAGAGTAAGC
>AGDA01038236.1:0-12169 GCA_000281935.1 Mengenilla moldrzyki | reverse complement strand
ACTTTAATATTTATTATCAAATAAGTTATAAAAACTATGCGTTTGGCAACTTTGAATAAGCTTTTAAAAAATACGCTTATCAATACGATACTAATAAATAAAACTAAAAAAAATCGTTGAGACTTAGAAATTGTGTACAGGAGAAACCGGGTAATTCGATGGACGGGTAGATCTAAATAAGTCAACGCGTTGACTGTTAAATCAATTTTTAGAAATCGAAAAGTAACTCGATATTTTTTTAATATAGTCGTACCCTATTTCTTTTTTTACACAATAGATATATCCCAGGAGATCTATGTAAAAAATTGTGTAAAAAGAAAGTTAGATGTAAAAAGTATGAAAAAATTCTACCTAAACTTCATTTAATTTATTTCATGCTTACATATTTAATTTCATTAAATATAAAAAAGAAATTATACTTTGGGAAAAGAAATAATATTTGAATTTAATTAATATAAAAAAAGGTAAAAAATATAGCCATAAAATAATATTTGTATAATATTAAAAATCGTGTTAAAACAAAAAAAATCGTGTAAAAAGAGATTATTTTAAACTCATATTAAATCAAACTTCTGTAAAAAAAAAAAAGATATACTGTTATTTTAAACTAACATTTGGATGCTGCTAGTTAAAAAAGATACTTAGTGGATAGACTAAAACTCTTTCTAAATTAATGATTGACTAAAAATCAATTTCCGATAACTCCGGAGAATAACCGACTTGGTTTTAAAAGTTTAATTTCTTTCATATTAAAAATTTAAATAAAATTAAAAGCTAAAAACGTATTAACTTTGTAAATTGACATACTTCTCTTTCAGCTTCCTCAATGGCTTTCTTTAGCTTGTGCTGTTCTAAAATCACAGTTCTTCTTTGTTGCTGTTCTTCTTTCTTACGCAGTCGTTCCTCTTGTTTTTGTTTCTCAAGTTCACGTCTAGCTTGTGCTTCGGCTTCTTTCTTCTCACGAGCTTCTTCAAGCCGCTGTTGCCGTTTTAATGACATCAATAAAATTTTCTCTCTTCGTTTCTCCATTTCATCAATCTTTACCGGATCTGCATCATTTTCAATTATCAATGTTTCACCATTTCCACTACCAGCACTACGAGTACTATTCTGAGAATTCATAGATTGGTCATTCGTTGTTTTCGTATCGAATAGCTGCTGTTCAGCTATCGTATCAGTCATGGAATCGCTAAATATTCTTTTAACATGCTGTCTCGATTTGATCTCGTAACTATTTTCCTTTTCTTTTGACTCACGTATTGAGCTAGCCGAACTTCGACAACTTCCAAATTCGCCTTTATTCATTATAAAATCAATACCATTTTCAATACAGGACATCGCTTTGTCCTTTCGACTTAGTAGCTTCTTTGAACGTAACGGCGGTTTTGGTTTCTTAGGCTGGTCGTCATCGTTGAAAGAAATATAAAAGCCCTTTTCAATTTTTGAATTTTCTGAAAGCAAAATGAAAATTTGAAACACTTTTCTAAATACAGTTTACATTTAAACCATCGTTTAGTAATTAAAAATAAACATTTTGATTTCACTTTTATGTTATTAAGGCTTCTAAGGTAAGCTGATTTGAAAACAGCCATTTTTAAGCAATTCATCTTATTTTTAAGTCCCAAAGAAGAAGTTTTTTTTCAAAATTTCACCGTATTAGATAATTGCATTGTTTTTGTTTTTATCGGCTAAGGCAGGGGTAGCTGACAAGTTAATTATAAGACCATTTTGGTCGTCATCTATAGCTATCAATGTCTTAATTATTTTTTTTTAACAAAAACATTAAACCGATTGTACACAGGTTCAAATCGAAAACGTGCAGACCTCGATTAAGTTCTTTTGTGGGGCCTTTTCTATTTAGTAAATATTTAAATAAAATTTAAATTCAGTTATATTGGTATGTAAAACTTTAACTGTGAGATAACAAATAATTGAAATGATTTATTTACTGCCTTTATATGAACAAAGTTAAATATAATTTTCAATAATTACTTACTACTGAAAAATGAAGTACAATTTTTACTTGAAAAAAAAAACACTCATTTACCACCCATAAGAAGAAAGTTTATATGTAGATAATTCTAATTAGAAACAAATAGACAAAAATTCGCATATTCGTAAAAAAAGCATCCATCGTGCGGAAAAAAGTTATTAAATTTGGCTATGGCCGAAACAATTATTCGATGGTAACGAGGGATCCTTTAAATGAGGGGGTAGAGAGATTAAACTCAATTGCCCCAATCGCCCTTCATCTGGTCCTGCTGTAGTATAGTTTAATACAGGGGTGTCAAGCCCGCGACTAAAGATGAATATTTTTGCGGTCCAGTCAATCTATTCGACGAAAAGTAAAAACAAAATAGAAATGTGAATTAGAAACGAAACTAGCGTATAAAATTATAATTATAATTATAATTATAAATAGCGTATATTCACGACGATTAAGTACTAACAATCAACGTTTTTTAGAATTTATATTTTCATTTTCTTTAACTACATATTTTTATTTTCTTATTTTTAACTAGAAGCGATCGTTCCGCCCGTTTTGGTCGCAATCCATTACACCACTTTCAAGTAAAATATCGAATAGTCTGGAAACATCAATTAAAAAACATTCTATGTACATTTGGAAATTCAATTTTCATTTAAAAATACGAAGGAAGTTCAAATTTAGTGATCAAACTAACTATAAATTGAGCGTTCCGACACAAAGAATGAATTAGACTGTTATATTATAAAAAGTTCAAATTTAATGTTCAAATTGACAATAAATTGAGCGTTCCGACATAAAGAATTAAGATTTTATATATATTATTAAATCTAAATGTAGAACTTATTTTTAGGGTTATTGTAAACTAGGTAATTTTGTGAAGCTGAAATTTGTATGAAGATTTTGAAAACGAATTTCGAGATTAAGGCTTGCAAAAGAAAAACTTGTTTTAATCTTTTTAGTTTTCCAAAAAGTAACTTTATTTCGAAAAACTTTTGTTTATAAACTATCAGAACATAAGGAATAATTTAACATTATATATGTTTTTTATTCAAAATAAAAACATTCATTTCCATAAGCACTGATTCTTTATGCCCCGTCTAAAGCTTAGCATTGTTTATTTGCCCCAAATTAATTTTTGAGTTTGATACGCCTGGTTTAATGCAATTTAAGAATTTGCCATACTCATATTTTATGTGAGTCTCTAAGCATAGAGTAAAAGTTAGAGGCATTTTTAAGTTAAAAGAAATTATGGACAATAATCAAAGTTTAAAATGCAATTGAAATATCAGTGAATCATACCATTATTTAAGGATGAAACTTCAACTGGCTTCGAATTTTCACCAGTATTGTGAAACGACTGGTTAGAAATAGTCGGCCTTACTGAAGATGACGTTTCAATCCGGTAAGTTTTCGTACCTGAAGACAAATGAAATTCCTTTGGATACTTTTGGATGTCATCGGCATTACCAATAAAAGAAATATTTTGCGGTTGCATGTCATCAACTGACGGTGCCGGTAACTGAGCATGAAAATTGGGTTTTGGCATTTGTTCTAAGCTAACTTTTCCATTAATTTGTGTCTCAAATGTACTGTTGAAATTTTTCATTGGGCTTGAAAACAATTTACTCGGGTTCGGATTATAGTTATTGGATTGCAAATGGAATACAGTATCGCCATTTGGAATATTTGATGTATTTGAATATAATTCAGATTTAATATTGTTATTGGTATTGTTATTATGATTATTACTACTTTGAGACTGCATAAAAGAATTAACAGATCGATTATTCCAATTGTTCGTTGGCAATTCACTATTAACGCTATTCACATTTTGGGTCCACGTCTTTCTTTGATTAAAAGATCGTTGTGTTACCGTTGGTGCAATGGCTGTTGTCACTGCTTGATTATTATGCAAATAAAATGGGTTTTGATTAAAAGCATTTAATTGTGATGTCGATCCGAAATTGTTGACAAATTGAGGTTGATACGAAGTGTTCACTTGTTGCTGACTAATTATTAGATTTTCCATTTGCTGCACTAAAAGTTGTTCTTTAGTTTTTTGATTTTCATTCGTCAAACGTTGAATATCTGCTTTAATTTCGTCTAGACTAGAATTCATTCTATATAAGAAAGTTAATTTATAGACTTTTTTTAGATCTTCAATTGCATATATTTGAATACATTATCTTTTTTAGTCTATATATCAGAAATTAATAGAGTGTTAAAAATTTCAAATAAAAATTAAAGATGTGTTAATCAGTTAGAAATTTTTTTAGTAAATTCATTTCTGTTAAGTAAAAAACTATGAAAATTTTTCAGGTTTAAAGTTAAAAATATAATTGGTGCAACATAACTAACAATAATATCTTATTAATTATACATTTCGATCGAGATGAAACCAATGAATATCTTAGGGCATAAATTTTATAGAAAAAATTAATTCTACTATTTACACCTATAACAATGAAAAAACATAAATTTTTGCATTATTAAAAGTAAATGAAGTAAGCTTTTAAGAATAAACTACCAAATTTTTCAATATTTTAGATAAATTGGTGCTTAAGGTCATAAAATATACGTTTAAAATGCTTCCTAACTTCCTACAAGTGTATAAGTATGCGTGTCTATCTGTACATAAATTATATCCTTATATCAGCTAAAAATGCTATTTTTAACAATTCAAATTATAAAACGTTTAAACACAATTTATATAAATAATTTATAATAATATATGTATACTAGAAGTGTTCGTTGCGCCTGTTTCGGCCGCAAGTATCAAATGGACTGGAAACATTGACTAAAAGCATCCTGTGTACGTTTGTACATCCCAATTTTTATTTGAAAATACGTAGAAAGTTTAAATTTAATGTTCAAATTCACAATAAATTGAGCGTTCCGACACAATGAATTAGGTTATTATATATATCACATATAAAATATTCGATAAATATAATTCACTTCACAGATGAATAATCAAAAAATATATAACTATTCTACAATAGTAACCACCTTACAGTAACTAAAACCATTTTTATTTTTGCGACGGTTGTAATATAATCAAAAGTGGATTCGAATTTCGAATGTTTTAAAATCCTTAAAATAACGTTTTTAATAAATTTGAATCTAATAATGGCTCATGTTTCATTTTCATGCGCTTTTATTTAATATAAGTAACAACCCTTGTATAAGTGAATAAAATCTTTCATTTTATAGGAACCATATGTGGTAAATACTGTAGAGGACATTACTAGTTTTTTTTTAGTAAGCGTTTCTCTCACTGTAGTAAATAAGCACGTAAAATTTAAACCAAAAACAATTATTTTTCCTACCTAACGAAGAAAGAATTAAGGTAAATTGTTCATTTTTGAAAGTAATTTAAGTATGACATTATTAACAGATTTTAAATAATTATTAATCGCGTCGAGCTTACATATATTTTGAGTACTAAATAATTGAGGCTCAATTAATTTTTACTGATATTTAAAATGTGCGTTTTTCTTAATACTAATCAAAATAAAAAAATTTCAGTTTGCTAATTTATTTATATGATTAATTCTTCAGCATCGCCAATTATTTTAATTGAATCAAAGCTTTTTAAATATGTATTCAAATTTATGCAATTTAAACTTGTTATTAAGTTAATAAACTTACTGAAAAATTGACTGCTGATAGTGATTTTCAAAATTAGGTTCATGCTTTATAACTTCGTTTTCTGCATTATTAATGTCCTATATTAAAAATAAATTACATTTTTAATAAAATACAATCATAATACATAAAAGAAAATAGATAAAATTAAATAACTAATGTACCTTAAGTGAAACGGGTTTTGTTAAAAGTTTAGTCTTTATCTCATCACCAGCATAAATATTTTCAGATTCAGAAGAAATTGATTTCTTAACCTACAAATATACATACATGTACATAATTTACAGCACTATTAAATCAATATCACAATTGTAATTGTAATAACTATTAGCAGTTTAAAACCACCACCGTTGCATAAAATCTTAGTAAAAGATACAATTAAATATTAAAAGGAAATAAATTGTTTAATACAGTAAGTAGCAATAATTACGACAATATTAACTATCAGTCGATTCGATAATTTTAATTTAAGCATTTCATTTCACCGGACATAAAAAACTTTCACCAACAATTCCAATGAGATATGACATATGAACAAGTGCAAAAATTTCTCATACCTTATTTATCGTTTGAAAGAAAGCGTTTTTTCCCAAATTCTGCCGTTGCTGACTGATATAATACTCCATACGGCGATTCTCGTTTTCAATATTTCGCCGCTTTTCTTTTAGTTTCAGTTTAATGTCATTAATTTGCGGCTGAATCTGTGTCTGTTCTTGTGGCCGCTGCGACTGTGATTGTGACTGTGACTGTGTTAGCACAGCAGTAACTTCACTATCAGGAAAATTACCATTTATTTCTGTATTTAGAGCTGCCTGTCTTTTAAGCGAACTCTGTTCTTGCCACGTTGTCGTAGGACCGGCAATAGTAACAACAGCAGTCTTAGACTTTACTTCGCCATCAGTACGATCATAACGATCGCTCAAACTGCTCACGATCGCTTCACTACTCAAATGTCTTTGCAAACGAAAGCTTGGACTATGCACACTCGACAATGTTCGGCGATCTTGAACGTCAACATCTTGGGCGGCTACATCGTCGCCAAACTTGATTGAACTGACTGAATCTTGAATGCTGGATCGTCTAACCAACCTGTTGTTATTATTACTGCTGCCATTGTTACCAGTGTTACTGTCGTTTTGGTTGATCGACAACGCGGAAATGTTCTTTGAAACTGCAACCAGTTCTTTGTCCGGATTCCGACCTAGCAAATTGATGTTGTCCTGTGAACCGCAGAAATTCTCGATTGTCAGTTGCGACTCTTCACTAATCGAATTTCGGCGTGATCGAGTTCGACCCGTAATCGTATTACTGTTGAAGTTATTATTGTCCCACACGGTTGGCTTCCCAGCTGCCATCTGATTAGTAACATCTTTTCTCTTCGTCATCGTCTGCGAACAGTGTTCGTCAGTTTGCTTACTCATCATCGAATTTAACGTTGAGATCCCCTTTGACTTATGAACCACAAAGTTATCATTGCATAAGCTATCTTCGGTAAAGTCAGAAACTGATTTACTGGTTGTCGAGTGGACATTTTTTTGAACCGTCATAAGTACAGGTAATGTTTTTGTCACTGAATAAAATTAATAAAAATCAACATAAGAAAAACGAGTTATTTTACACGTTTATTTACAATATGAAACTACAAAAACCAACTAAGCTAAACAGTTATATACCTTGAAAATCATTGATTTGGGGATATTTATTAAGACTTGGTCGTAAGTTTGGTATTGGCACTACTATTGGTGCTTGAAGCAAATTTCGTTTGAATAAAGGCTCGTTTATGACTACAAGAACCACAACCAGACAAAACAGTTTTTGTTGATGTTTTGTAATGAAAAAGATAAAAATAGATTTTTTAATAAATATGTGTGAAAGTTAAATAAAAAAATAAAAAAATAAAAAACGTTAATTAAATCTACAGCAGTTAAAAAATAGATGCTAAAAATTGCGCTCTTCAAAGAACAAGAAGCATTAAAAAATTACCGTTTTTAGATTTATCAGAATATGGATATCGTACGCAAATCGCAGGATTGATTTCCAGCACGTTAAATAAATCGGCAAGAAACGCAATCAAGTTATACTGAAAAGATCTAGTATTTTAAAAAAAGAAGAAGTTATATTCGTGTTTTAAATTCGAAATTCATTTACATACAGATATTTAAAGTCGACAAATTTGCATAAATGTTTAATAAATTATAAACAGTGTATCTAAAAATTAGAATTAAAGTCTAGTTAATTTCTGTGTTAAGCCTTGATTTTTTTATAAAATCATTCCTTATTCAAATAATATAATTTTCCAGTATAATATGAAGTGTAATTGCAAGTTATCAATATCAGAGAAAAATCAAAACTAGTAAATAATATAACCTTTTTTATAGAAATCATCATAGATAAATTACTAAAAATACTCCATAACTTTATATTAATGGTTACAATTTTCTGCAAATTAAAATAAAATGTAATCAAGGAAATTTCATTTTTATATAAAAAAGTAGATTATTTTTCGAAAAAAATATAATTTGTGTGAATCAATAAAGGCATTAAATTAATAGCATTTTTCTGACTGCATAAAAATATTTACTTTGAAACATTGTAAAGTAAAAATTTAAAATAAAAGATGATAATATAAAAATTCAACAAGAAATATTTTCTGAATATAGCTTATTAAATAACATTATTTAACTGCAACGTAAAAAATTAAAAATGTTTTGTTAATTCCATAAAATAAAAATCGTTTATTACAAATAAATTTAAAAAAATACAAATAAAGATAATGGAGGTTTCTTAAAGAAATTTTGTGGCTATATCAAAGAGAAAATAGAGTCTTTCGAAATAACTCCTGAACAACACATGATAATATGAAAAACTAAGCATCACTTTTTTATCTCATAAGGTCCTTTACAAAACCGCATAGGTATTTTCGGAAAACGTTTTCAAGGGCCGATTAGCATAGGAAAAGCAGTAGAATTATTTTTTTTCAACTTTTTTAAAGTTATTTATGTATTTAAAATTTCTTTCAAACTTACAAAATTCTTAAAAATAAATCCATTAATAAACAAAATACAATTATATATGTAATCGTAATCGCAATCGCATACATTAAAATTATTATAATCATAAGCTTTAAAACAGTTACAATTTAACCATAATCTTAAATTAATTAGTACTTCAATTTCCACCAATTACTGTTATTAAAACACAAAAATCTTATTTTATATGCATGTTTTAAATATTTTTAATGTTTTTTCGACACTAGTTGAGATTATTTGCAAGATTCAAGGTTATAATACTATATGATTACTGTAATTTAATTTTCAATTTTTTTAATAAAAAATTACTATTAGTAATAAAATAAAATCAAAATAAATTAAGGAATTATCAACTAAACAAATTTGATCAAATAGCTTTATTAACAGTTACCAAAAAAACTGTACTAACAGATATATGTCAATCTGTTACTATCTAAAAGTGTAATTTAGTAATAAGTTTTTAGTAAATTGTTCAATTTATACCATTTCTCTATATTAAACTATTTGTAGTAAGTCAGTGAATTTCTCTTTCAAAAAAAAATATTTAATAATTTTTCAAGCTATATTGCTTAATATTTGTTAATTTTTTTAATTTGTTTTTACCAAAAGCAAAAATTAATTTTTATTGAAAGAAATTGTCTTCACCAGTAATTACTCTCGATCTCTTTAGCAAAATCATAAGTGGTTAAATAATTTTTTTTTCTATAGTTTTTAAACTTAAAACTTAAAAATAATGCTGAATTTCGTTAACTTTAAACATATCACAAATTACCACCATGTAATTGAATTTCAGGTTTTTCAAAATTATTGCAAATTTAGCAAACCCTGTCATATAAGTAATATCTTCTGGCATCATGTGAAAAATTGAAAATGGTAGCGATTTCACACAAAATTGGCGCACTAATTCTAAATTAAAAACGGAATCCGAGATTGTTGGAAGACTGGAAGTCTTTATTAATGTCCACTTCAACTGGTCAGGACAATAAAACGAGATTAAAGCTGCAATACTGATTCCATCACACAGATCTTTTAAATCTTTCACATATGGCAAATTTAAAGGTTGCTTCTCTTCCTACAAATGAAATTTAAATACGTCTAATTACAATAAACTTATAAATAAAAATTATACACACTTCGACCAAAACATTGTGCAACAGTTATATTTAAATTTATAATTACTGAACTTGACATCTTTTTTCAATAGCTTTTAGGCGATTTTTTTCGTTTACCTTAACATAATTAAAATTGGTCAAAATGGAATATCATCGTTCACATACCGAGTTATTTAAAGTTGACGAATTCGATTCACTGTCAATGCGTTTTTTTAATGCTAAATTTGCATAATTCAACCATAAAAATAAACACTGAACATGATCTTGTGGTAACGGAGTAATTTCCGAGGCTTTGATCGAATGATCAAATCGTTCGATTGCGACCAAAACTCGATCACAAGTCACTATTTCTTTGGCAAATAACATCATTATTGATTCTATGACAGCCATATGTGCTTTCTAGTTGTGAAAATTTCGTATGTGAAAAAATAAAAACGATAGCTTATTTTTAATAGAATTAAAATTATACGATTTTCAAAGGATTCGTCTGAATGAGAATGGTTTCGGTAATTTGGTCTTCCTTCAACGAGTCCAAAACCAAAACGTTTTTACGTGATAAAATTGATAAAATTGTTCCATGATTTAAATTATGGTAGTTAGGATCCGCATAAATATTACTTAGAGCTGAACAGTAATATTCTGCATTAGCTAATCCATGAACAATTTGAGGCTTTAAATGCTCTTGACCCTAAACAACATTGAATATTACCATTATTGAAATAAGTAAAAAAATTATTCATTTAGTTTATTCGCCAATCAAAAATTTTTACTTATAATTTTTATTTTATTACAAAAAAATAAAATTCCTCCTACAATTTTTTCCAGTATTATATTTTTGGTCATATTTTAAAATTTTTGATTGCTTACTATAGTATTTAAGAATAAATACTTCGTGATTTCGATAAAATGGCTCCACAAGATTATCAGGAATCTGATTATTGTAAACTTTGGATAGAAGCCATTTAATGGAAGGCCTTTGCTTTACCTATTTTATTTCATTAAAAAAAACAGTTACTAAAGTTGCTAAAAAATTAATTACTTTTTTATATTTTAATTTCACTATAAGCATGAACATTCTTATCATTGTTCATGTACGTTTTTAAAGATATAAATCATTTTAATTACTAATTAGAAAAATTAATTAAAGAACTATATGGAACTATTTTACACTCTCTATATGCTTCAAATCATTTATCTTATCCTTTCATAAAAAAAATTATTCGATTTTCATTTTTAATGTTTCCCTCTTAAGTAATTTCTCTTTAAATATATATTATTTTTTATAGATAATGAACAGTTAGAGCTTGATAATGGTTTGTTAAGAATTTATATATGAAAAGAAATTTTAGGATAACTGTTTTCGAAAAAAAAAATGAAAATTCAAAAAATTTTCTAAATTCTTTTTGCTTTACTATTGCATAAAAAAAAACAATACAATTCAATAAAACAAAATTACTTAAATTTTACTATTTCCCTTTTTAACAAAACAAAAAAAAATAATTAAATTAGTAATTAAAAAAACAATATTCTATTTTATTTAACTTTTTTCAAAATAAATAGAAATGTTCATTATTATTTTTATTTATATAAAGCGGAAAATACGACCTAAACATCTTTCTTCGCATGAGTGTTGAAAAAAAATTATTGTAGTACGTTTTTTACAAATTACGTAATTTTCTTTCGTATTGTTTTTTCTTAATTTACAAGCGGAAAAATTAATAAAATATGACCGAATAATGTGTTTTTCATACAAAAATTTAAAAAACAGAGATTGAATAATAAACATAAGTTATTTAAAAAATAAAAACAAAGTTTTGTTCACTTAAATAAAATTCTATAATATTAATTATAAAGAAATTTGATATCAAACACAGAATGAATAATTTTTGCTAAAAAAGAGCTAAAAGAAAAATTACTGTACATTTTTAAAACTTCAGAGATAATTTTGACACCAATTTATTTAAAATATAGACCACGCGATAGCTTACATATGTCATATATTAAAATTATATTTACGATTTAAAACTATACAGGCTTAAATTATTGGTTAATTAGCATTTTTTTAGAACAAGCTGACCAAACGATGGATTAAAAATGTTTCTTTTCTTTTAAATTTATTATAAAAGTCCAATTAAAGCAAATAGCAATTATTTAAAAAACGACTAATTTAGTCGACTTGACAAAACAGTTATCTAAAAAAATCACTTATTAAATCAAATAAAATCAAGAGTGAAAAATGATTAAACAGTATATTGTAGCATAATGGTTAAAAAAAATGAAAATTTGCGAAATGAATTTTTATTATTCAAAAAATGATTGTAATTAAATAGATAAGATTGAATTAAGTAATTTAGTATCAAATGAAAAATTCTGTTTTTTGGCTGCTTAGT
>AGDA01038179.1:0-11898 GCA_000281935.1 Mengenilla moldrzyki | reverse complement strand
CCCCCGTGTTAAAAACACAGATTACAAAGTAAATGATTGACCTTTTCTCTGCCATAAATTTCAAGGATCTAATAATCCAAATTCAGTAAAATCCAACTAATGAATTAATTAAATAAAACTAGAAAACGACAATCTAGTTCATATTTATGTATAACAGAAGAAAATGTGACATATTTTTACTCTGTGGCTGCGAATACCAATAGAGCGTAAGCTTGAGGAGATTTGAACGCAACCCAGCTGAGCAACTTACGAGAAAAAAAACCACAATAATGGCGGAAAATGTAATAGAGTATTTTCAGTGATTTATTGTGGAAAATCGCGAAGAGTGCAACGGCTAATTAATTAGAAAGACTGAATGCAGGCAACGAAAAATAATTTAATGCAAAAAGGGTGACAAAATCGTCGGTAAGTGTACCGAAAATTGTACTGAATTCGAGCTTGAATCCGTGGAATTCGATCGTTATTTGATCAGCTAAAAATGCATTTTGCGATCAAAGGCGATGTTATGGGCCAGGAGACTGAAAGCGATTCAAAATCGAATCCGGATTCGGTTAAATCTCTAATCGCAACAGATGACAATAATGAACAATCCGACAATAAGCGTGGCCGTTTAAAATTCTTCAAAGGTGATTTATGTCTTAAACTTGTCATAAATGTATAATCAATTACTTTTTCTATAGACGGGAAAATGATTTTGGAACTGACTCAAGCCCGACTTGGCGAAAAGTTAGCCTGGATTAAAGTTTCCAACGGTACCTTTTGGCCGCCCCAGGGTGTTGTTGCTCCAGTGTTAAAAGCGGATATTTTCACAAGCGGTAATTTTTATTTTGCTCAAAAATTAAATATTTAAAATGTACTAACATCGAAACAAATATTGCACATTTTCTATTTATTAATTTATGTGATGTTTAATATTCATGTAAATACATTTTAAAGCTAAAAGTTTTATAGACTTTAAGATTAACAATATATTGCAAAGTTTTTTTAAATCTTATTTCGAAATATCACAATAAAAGTTCTATTATTTAAAAACAGTGTGTTAAGCTACAAGTTTAAGGTATTTTGTCATATAATGCAGGTTTTAATAAAATAAAGATTATAATTATTTTTAAAGTTAATACAGAATGTAAATTAAAAATTTACGCTTTGTGTTAATTTTTTGGCTTTAATCTATATCTGGTATGCCCAATCCGCGAACCATGGGTTGCATGCGGCACATTTGAAGTTTTTAAGTGTCTATATTATTTTAAAATTTGAACTATAGAGAAGCATGAAAAGTTTAAACTATGGAGAATGTGCAAAATTAAATGCTATTGTTCTCATATTTTACTACATTATGCTTAATGACAGGTTACTAATTAACTTTAAAAATAGTAAATTATTAAATGTATAAATGTTGCTTGATGCTAACAGAACTATCAATGTCTAAAATTTATAAAAGTGCAAATAAGTGATGTCTTACTGAATTAATATCCACGTTTGATGGTATAAGCCTATTGTAAATCAATTGCCTTTTTTCATCGCTAATTCCAAATAAAAATCAATAATTGATCTGTTGAATATAATTTTTATGTATAATATCACTCAAAAAGTCTTCTACGATCATAATTATGATTATTATTACACAGATGATAATAGTTCCCTGCAATCTTCGCCATGGCAACGAGATCATACATGGAAGCAAATTAGACCGAAGAAATGGTCTAATGATATATTAGTCAGTTTCTGCTATATGAAATCGAGACACATGAAACTACACCAATGGATCGGCGAGAAGTCATTAAGTCGTAATCCGTTTCGTGTGCAAAATAATTGGTGGCCTGTAAAGTGCCGAAAATGTTCGTCAAAAGTCGAGAATGAGATCGATTTTCGAACAAATGTGTGCAATAATAACACTTTTAACAGTGGTAACTCAAACTCGGCTGCAAAAACGAAACGTTCGTTACACGATATTGTGCGCGATCTTTCGTTACGCAATCAAGCACAAGTTGTTATCAATCGTAACATGTGTATGTGTAGCGGTGGCGAATTGCTAATGCCGTCGACTACAGCGTCACCGTCGCCACGTAAACGAATCCTTAAGGATTTAGAGCGAGTTTCACTTCTAGAAGACGTAACACATACAATAAATGGCTTTGGAAATGGAAACAATGGCCATGTTTGTGACACGTCAGAATTGGGAAATATAAACGGGAATAGTAGTGGTAGTGGTAATGGTAACGGAAGCGGGATTGGTGTTTGTGAAGATAGAAATGTCATCGTTGATAAAAATGAGAAGTGTAAGAAACGTGCTAGGTGTATTGGTACGAAACAAGTTCCATCGTTTAAGACTGATAAAAAGACTGTACCGAAAAACAACAGTTACAGCATTATGTCGTTGCTGAGCAGAAATGATTCAAATGAACTGTCCCGTAACCATGACAAACAATTAAAAAATGTACGCTTTCTGTTTCTATTAACATTTTAACAGTTTTAAATGAAAATATTGTTATAAAATATATATTAACTTCAAATTTTTTCGAAATATCGCTTGATCTTATTCATAATTTTAATTACACCATTTCTCGATTTATATGATAGATGCGAAAGATTGTGAAAAATGAAACGTAGACTTCATATAAAGTAAACAGCTAATGTAAAGAAAAGCCCGGTATATAAAGAAGGCATAATGCCGCCATCTTAAAGTTTACGATTAAAGTTTCGAAAAAAAGGAGTTTAGTAACTTTGAAAAAGATTTTAAGAAATTACGTTGATTAGTATAGTACTGATATAAGGAAGAACTATCAGAATAAGGGTAATTTGTTATTATTTAAATATTGAGTTATTCGTGAGATGAATTTATACACTCAATGTAGACCCGAAATAGATGACTGAAAAATTTTCTTGCTATTATAAAACTAGTGTTAATTTCACAAAAATAATTATGTAGAAACGAAATAAAATTTATTTTAAAAAATGATATCAAAAATATTTATTGAATATCTATATTTTCATTGCTGGGAATATCGATTATTTTGAAGAAACCGTTCTTATACAAATAGGTGTCGACAAACACATCACCGCCATCCTTGAATTCGTCTCCAGCGACAATGTTAAATCCTTCGGTAGTTTCGTATTATCCAGAACAATCATTGTTACAGTCATATTTAACGACACCACCAGTAGCACATCAACGAAACTCATCCTTTTACAGTACTTATAGTCGAACTGGTCTTTTTTACTCGTATCACAATCGGAGTCTACCTCTAAGCGCAAACAATTTATCAACAGTGCAAAATAGCAACAGTCCTTCATGCTCTTGGTTTAGAGACGAATATGTATCTGGTAGGCTTTTATTACTATAGCGTCTAAATCTATAAAAAATTAATGTTATTTCTAAATCTACTTTTTAAGCTTTATCCGCTAAATCAAACCCAGTTTAAATTTTGACACGTATTAAATCATAATAAGTTTTATTTGAGAGGGGTTTAGAAAATATATATCCCATTATTGAAATTTCGGCACTTAGTTGAACACATAATTGTTAACTTTGTTCAACTATAACAATAACTATACTAGATAAATAAATATTGTTTGGTATGTTTATGTAATTATAATCTATCAGTTTTTACAACATTGGGAGTCAGATAAAGTTTAATTTTTTCAACCCTTTAACCTATAACTACGAGCATAGCCTGTATATGAAAATCAAACCAAACGTAAATATTACGGATATAGTTTATGTACGCTCAATTAGTGAATGGTACACAAGTTGTGTAAAAGGCTTGAAGGTTACGCGGACTTGTTTTTATATCTAGCCCAGAATTTACGATGCGAGTCGTAGGTTAAGGGATTTATACAAATTAGTTTGTGTAAAGTTTTTTTGTTTTTATTAAGAAAATTTTTAATAAATCATTTTTGAATAAAATAAAAAGCTTGAAGCAAAACTCTGAGCTTAATATATGTTTACATAAAAATTAAAATTAGAACAGTGTATACTTGACTCTTTTTTATTAAGTTCAGTATTATTAACATACCAAATTTTTATTTAAACTTCCAGAATTAATAAGTAAATTCAAAATCTCTTAATTCTTTTTAGAATATTTAGACGCAAATTATTTCACATTTCGTCATTATAAAGTAATACTAATTATTTTATTAGAAAATGATGCTCCAGACGTTCCGTTGAATTTATCAAAACATGCTGGATGAATTCATTTTGGTGCCTTCAGTTAAATATTTAATTTAAGTCTTAAGTTTTCGGCATTTTATATTTTTATTTTTTGCTAATTTATGAGGTATAAGAATTACGTAAATGTGATATTTTTGGAACAAAATTCAAATCGATGACAATATTTGGATACAACAATCGACAAGTATAGTAGTATTTTCACAGAACAAAAAAAATCATAAATTCCAGATTTTATTTATGGCTTTGTATTTGTGCTCTTCGAAACTTTTTTACAATAGAAAATGTGCCATTTTTTCTCACTCGATTTTTTAAACTGTGTGCTTTTGAAAGTTTACAATTATAAAAAATACTAATAAATTGTAAATAGTTTATTTTTATGAAAAAATTTGTCATTTTTTAATAGTGAAGCATGTTTTTATTTAAAATCAAAATTTGTCAATTTTTACGCGCGCACGCACATAAACATGAAATGCTTAATGCACAGATAGCGCAAAAGGAAATTAGGTGAAAATCTTTTTGAATGACTACAAATTCTAAGTAGTTTTGTATTTGCCTTTTTTAAATTGTATACGAATGATACTTTATACATATGTCTTTTTTGGCTCTGTCACATGGATATAAATTAATGTTTTAATAATTCTAAATTTAATTCAATGATTAAACTTTATTCACTTTCATTACACTAGTGATTAGTATTTAGTTTGTTAAACTGCACTTTTTTATTAGTCTAGGCTTGACTTGAATTAATCTTGAAATCCTATGGATGCGACCTCCCCTTAAATTTTTAGAGTGTTGATTAGTGACTGTTATTTATTATGTCCCAATTTAATAGCATGCATGTTTAAAATGGCAGTAGGTATGAGCCATGCTTTCTCATATGAATTTAAATTTTATTAGTAAGTTTGAAGAGAAATTACAACAATATCTGTTAACACGAACATATAGGCCTTAGGCCCATTAGAATATCATATTAAGATGTGGTCACAACAGAATGTTTTCGAAGAAAACTCATTTTGGATGAATGAGGACTTTCTGATGACCATTCGGCCATTTATTTCTTTATAAAACCTTAAATCTATAATGGTTTGTAATGTTCTTGCAACAATTTGTTGTTTAACAAATGGACTAAACATGGAGGTTGCATTTTTGATTTATATAGATAGGTTCACTTTAGTATTAATTCTTAAGGCAATTGACACTAAAAGAACACATACTAATGAAAATGAAATGAAAATACATGTTTAGTCAAAAGATAAATGCGCAAACGCAAAGAATAGACTGCTATCTGTGAAATATCATAGTCACTAGCCACACAACATTCCATTATACTCGATTTCCACTAGCAGCATGCAGTGCAAAAAACATGTTTTATTTAGTACTGCAAAATTTATTCAAGGACATCGAATGTAACGAAAACGCTCCATTTACTCAAACAGTGTAGTAAACAGCTGTATGGCGCTCAATTTGTTTCAAAGTTAGGTCCGATAACAGACTCTTAAAATCAAATTATTTCAAATATCAGTTACAGCGCTCTGTCTACCTAGAGTACGTAGCGAATAGGTACACAATACTTAAGTAACCATTTAACCCATTCAAGATGACGATTTTTTTCGAACATGGTCTCCAGGAGCGAAAGTATTTTCTTTGTATTGTTTATTGCACACACTATGTGCAAAGCTTTTTTTGCCCGGAAAGCTATTGCACACTGTGTGTGCAATCGGTCTCGAATTGGCTACGGATATCATAGACTACCAGGAAAACTTAAAGCTTTACCTCCTTTTTTTATGTTGTCAAAGATAATATAATTATTAGTTTAGATGTTTATATGGGACAAATTTTCTTTTCACACGATAGCAATATTTTTCGAGTATTATACTTTTTCTTGGAGATAATGTCCCCTGTCCACAACTATAATTAGATTATATTAAAATTATAATAAATATTAATGTAATATTACAAAGACGTCAAGTGTAATACGAAAGAATGTATCGTATGTTTACTTTTAAATTCACAATATTTTTTCCTTTGTTTTTAATAAAAATCAAATATTTATGTACGTATAAATATTAACAAAATATATTAATTTGAGATATGCGTATAAATATGGTTAGCATGTATATACATATTCGACTTATATTAAAAGTAATAACAGAAATAATATTGAAGGAATATTTAGTAAATATACATTAAGTTTTCATTGTTTCTTGTAGGAATATATCATCAATTACTTGTAAAATTTTACAGAAGAACGAAATTTTATGTGTTTTATAGTAAGTATTTGTCTGAAACTAATAAGTATAAATAAGAACTTCCAAATTTGCTTTTTTAGTAGTTTAGTAAGCTATACTGAAATCTTGCTTAGATGTTCATAATCATAAATTTAAAATACTTGGTTTCAGACGTAGATGTCTACATTTTCATTCAATCAAACTTTGACTTAATGTCTGTGTGCACGTATGCATTCAAACCTTAAAACCATTTTTGAATGTAGCAGACGAAGAAAGTAAAAACTAAACGTTACTGTTTGAAAAAAATAAAAGTCGTAATAATTAATTTTAACACTCAAATTCGTTGATTTTCAATTTATATAAATAACCTTTCTGGAGTCGACAAGTCACTCAATTGCCTTGAATCTTTCCAATATAAATCTTTAAAATTTTAATTATGACGATTACGAGAAGTTGCTCGGTAGGACAAGTAAATACAAAAAAGAATAGTTTACAAAAGCAAGAGTCTTTATAAAATTGAATTTAATTTATACAACTCACAGATCTTTTGGCTATTACAAGCAAAAATCAATTTGTGCATGGACAAAACGGAAAAAAAGGAATTACATCACAAAATGTCAATAAACTAGATTGGTTTTTGCGTGAAAGTTGTTTTACTAACTGACCAAAGTATAAGTTGATTTTTTTCAAACGGAAGAAATTCAATGAAAACGGGTGAGGGGCACTTGCTGGGCGTGGTTTGGACTTCCGAAACCTTTGGAATCGTCAGGGCCGCGCGGAAGACGTTCCACGTTCTCAGGCAGGTGGTACAAGGTGTGACTGTTGCTCCGTGATTGGCCAATTAGCGTTGGGCCGATATCGCTGTCTATGGAGGATGAACGTCGGTCATAACGTGAGTAGCCGCTGTCGCAACTGGAAATACTGGAATTGGAAAAACGGCGTGACGGGTACAGGAACAGACTCGAATTCGAATGACAGAGGTTGCCGGAACTGGAACTGCTACCGGAACCGGAAGCGGAAGACGAAAAGGAATTACGTTTTGAACTAGGGAAATAGACGGTACCCTGTGTATTGTTAAAGTGTGGTACAAAGCGACTGTAAATAGGTTGTAGACTCGGTGCTGATTGGCGTCGATCCGGTAGTTCATCGTAGCGTGGCTGACACACTTTTGTGCGGTTTCCAAGGTCATCGGAAAATCCCCGTCTAAGCAAGCGGCGTTGCTGTGTTCGGCAACAGTGATGCGAACAGCATGAACAAATGGACGGCAATCGTTTGGTGACCGGACTACAGTCATAGTTAAAACAGAACCGTTTCAAGTGCTTGTCTAATTTGAGTGCATTTTGAAGCGCTATCACCTTCATATTCCAGTCACTAGTGCCGTTCAAGTCAAGAGCGCGGCGCGCGGCCGTCGATTCGACAAATTCAACTAAAGCGCATACATCGTATGCAAAGAACGAATGCTTCGAAATGAAGTGCCGCACATCAGCCGGAATCGGATTCTGTGGCCGTAGAATACGAACTAGTGCAATTTCACCGCAGCCAGAAAACAGTTCTGCTACCGTTTCAACAGTAACACGATTTAATGGTAAATCGATTGCAAGCACGGTTCGAGACGCGGTAGTCTCATCGTATGCGGGCAACGGTGCTATTCGACGTACTTTGGTACCGTCGGCGTTCAACTCTAGGGCTTGAGAGCGATGACGAATCGCATATGCTACCACTCTCCAATCTTTCGTTAAATGCTTAACACGCTTAAAGCTCGCAATTAACTTTAATGAAACGTACCCTTCTTTATTGCGCCGCACATGCTTTAACAAAAAAGCATCTTTCGTAATATTCGCATCACTAAAATAAAGCTCAACTTGAGCCACAATTCTGGCTACAAGATCCGCATCAGGTACCGGAATAGAATTCTCGGCAATTTGATTATCTACCGTTGAACCATTCTCGTCTTCCTCTTCATCGTCGTCGTTTCCGTCACAACCGGAATCTTTAGCTGGTTCCGGCGCGTCATTGTCAGCCAAATGAAGTTTGGATAACTTTGTGTCAACGTTACCGGTTGTTTCATCAACCATACCGATACTACCGCATCTGACTTTAAGGATGACACGGTGTCGACTAAAACTTAAACGTAGTCTGAAGTTGTATTTTTATATGCTGGCAAGACAGACGGCCTGGTTCCACTCCGCCAGAATGTATGTTGGTCGTAACCTTCTGCTTATAGCTGCTTTTTAGACGACTTGTTTTGACAATATTTCACTTTTAAATCTCTTGGTGGGTTAAGAAACAAGTGGTAAAATTAAGGTAAATGCGACTGTATGGCGAATGAACGGATTTCTCGTTTGTTGCTATGATAAAAGATGATGATACGTTTTAATCATGGTCACGATGAGAATGTTTCTAGAAACATTGAATTTTAAGATTCCATCTTTTATTTTACACAAGGCCGTCTACTTTGTCCGCGAAAGCTCTTCGAACAATTACAAAGTTGCAATTGGATCAAAAGCTTTTCAATATTTCACTTTAATTTTTATTTAATAACGTTTGGTGTTTTGAGAAAAATTCTCGTATTAATTAAGCAATTAATTTTTTCAATAAATACGATTATACACTGAATTTAGTAGCAGCTTCAAATATGATCCTCTTAAATATCAACAAATTTATTAATTTAAGAGTTAATCACTTAAGTACCTTGAATCGCAGAAAAGTCCAGGACATTTCTTTTCAAAACTTTTCGTTTTGAAATCAAGTTACAAAATCGCTCAGAATTCGAAAACTTTAGATTTAAACATTGATGTTTAGAAGAGACGTGACGTTTATCAAGTTTAAATAGTGTTTAATCACATTTTATGATTAGAAAAATACGTAGTTTATGAAAAGCAGAATTTTGAATATTAACAGTAATGTGGGAGAAGTATCTATCCTGCGTTCCACAACATATTTAAAAATATGTTAATGTTGTTTAAAAATTTTGCATTTGTTTTCTAATATGCTTTATATGCTACATTAATCTTAAAAACATCTTATTTTTAATATGTATTATGTGTTATGAAATAGTTTAAAACCTCATTAGAAAGTTTTTTAAAACATTAAAATTATATTAATTGATCATAAATAATTTGAAACATTTGTATTAAGCACATTAGCATAATCATTTCAACATGAATAAAAAACGTTTATAAACATGTTTTGGCATACAAAGTGACCGTTTTTAAATCTCTATTTCAATTCATATAGTTCAGTAAATTATCGATTCTTTATGTAATAAAATGTTACAATTCTTTAATAATTAAATACTGAAAAAAATAACATACGTTTTAATAACAAATTTAATATTTGCTTAACGTATTTAAATATGTTATAAGTAAATTATAATTTAAAAGAAAATAGTATCTAAAATTCATTAATATAAAGAAAGTTAAGATAATATAGACATAAAATAGCATGCGTATAGTTTTAAAAATTTTGTTAAAGCAATACAATTCGTGGAGAATTTTTTTTACTTTTTAACCCATGTTAAATCAAATTTGTGTAAAAAGAGAACTGGATGTGTATACTTTTGTCGTTATTGCTTTATAAAAACTTTAATGGTTATAATACATATTTTTCATATTTTTGTTATGTTATTAAATTGTAAGGTTAGGTCATTTTGTAGCTTAATGTTAAATAATTAAAAAATACATGGAAGAAATTAAATACTTTGAAAACAACATAATATTCATAAAAGGAATAGAAAAGTCTCAACAAAAATTAAATGATACAAAATTGAAATTATTTTTTATATATTTCAAGTCTTTAAAAGTATTTGTAGCCAAACAAAAGCTTTTTATAGGCGATAATTAACTAAAAACGAGTTATAATACTTATTTTCTATAAAAATATTTCAAAAATAATTTTCTGTGTGGTTTAAAACATATATTTTTTAGTACATGTATAATTATATCCTTGAATTTTTCAGATTTGTATCCTATCAAAAAAATATTTTAGAGACATGTTTTAAATCTATAACAGTTTACATTAGTGTAGTATAATCTTTTTTCTTTTAGAATTAAACAGATTGAAAATGTATAAACAGGCAATTCATTTTTTGGCATTTTTTTATTATTTGGTAAAAAAATAAGTTTGGCAAAACGATACAAAAACAAACCTTGAATTTTAAGCAATTGTACATATATGTAAACAGTTAAAATTTTCTGCAAAGTATTTTTTATGTACACTAATTTGAATAATTCAGATACTTTATTCATTGACAACAGAAAAAAGGATATCTTTTGAGAAGCGTAAATAAAGCGTATACATCTAATTAGAAATTCTATTAAAAACATTTGTTTCTTGCTTTGTGATAAAACAATAATAAAATTGAGATCAAGGATTATGATTAAGGTTCTCGATTAGAATGTACAATGGCAAAAGATTTATGATCATTTTGTCGCACAATTAAAGCATCAGTACTGTCTTATTGAGTAAAATGTATCGTTTTTCTCGAACGTGTACTTGGATACGGCAACGATGATAATATCCCTTTTTGCGTTTCCTTCATACACTAAGAACAATTAGCAATAATAATGGTGCGAAAAAGGCTGCCAGCCATGGCCTCAATTAGACTCTACATACATATATTCATATACCTTTAAAGAAGGAAAAATAAACGGACAATTTGATCGTTTATCCTATTCGATCGGCGATCAAAGTACGGCAAATAACTGATGGTAAGTGCTCTGTTTTATCTACCGTTTTATTATGATGAATGCAAAAAAGCTAATTATGTAATATAAAGGACAGTAAATTCAGAAAAAAATCAGAGATGTTGCTACGTTTTGCGGTAGTATACATGAAATATAGTTTTTTATTAAGTTTTTTCATAACTAATCTAAAAAATGATATAATAGACTGTTGTTACATTTATTAAATATAGCTTTGTCAGAATTGAACAATTAGTTGCAGATTTGTTTTCCGACATGAAAAAACCAATAAAAAATTATTTAAATTATTTAACTGCAAAATAACATTGAGTAAAAAAATTAGTGGCATAAAAATTACAATTTTTAGCTATAGTCTTGAATTTTAATGTTAAGTATAAGTATAAGCTTTCCATTATATGTGATAAAAAATATTTGTTATAAATTACTACAGTAATTTAGCACATATATGTACTAATTCAGAAACTTTTTGAAATAAATGGAAACTGATAAAAAAAATTCAATTTTTCTCCAATGACTTTTATATTTTTTAAGCTTCAAAAAAGGAACTCATCAAGGATAACATAAAAAATCGGCAAAGAAATCTCATTCGATCACGGTATTCCTGTATAGCAGAAATGGCCAACCGGTTGATCGCATGCGATGTATTGACTTATGACCGTATACATGGAATTAAATGTTTTACGACAAAGAATTCATAAGATATCTATATTAATTAGAAGCGTAAAAATTTTTAATATAAATATTACGTACATCATTTTCTAATTTATAATGTATATCAAGCGTATCGTTAACCCTA